>SJXQ01002634.1:179826-211072 GCA_006408695.1 Aepyceros melampus
CGAGTATGTTTACCCTGCTGCGCGCCCCTCGGTTCCTCCGGGACCACAGCGGGAATCGCGCTTTCTCTAAAAGTCCTTTGAGCTGCCCAGCAGTGCGCGGTGGCTTTTCTCCTCCAGGTTTCTAGGGGGAAGAGGAGGGGAAGGGCAGAATGCCGCTCTGGAAAAAAAAATTCCAAGGTTTTTTTTTGGGGGGGAAGGAGGGGGCCAGGGAGGGGTCTTATTTTGGAGGCGAACACCAATCAGTCCGCGGCGGCGGGGCTGGGCTTCAGCTCTCGGTTTGTTTTGTAGAGATATCCGTGCGCCCTGGACGCAGGTGTGGGGGCTCCAGGCTTTCGAAAGTCCGGAAGAGTCCTCTTGCTTTCCTCCCAACAAATTCTCCTACGGCCGGAGGAAGAGTTCATTCCTCGCGTGGTTAGGCTCATTCCTAAACTTCCCCTGTCTACCCCTTTTCTAGAGCTCCACTTGGGAAACGAATTCCATGAGAATAAATCGTAGCTCGGCTGGCCGATTTCTCTGAATGTCGGCGGAAGCACCTAACTTTATTGACCGTGGGCTTGCGTGTGTGTGTGTGTGTGTGTGTGTGTGTTGTAAGTAAGATTTGGAGAATGACCATCACACGCTCGGCGTTTTCCACTCCCCCGGGGAAGCAAGGTTTTAGGCAGAGGAGAACGTGAGAGGAAATTCTTTTTGTCCTGGATTCTACGAAAAGACCCAGAAAAACAAAACAAAACAAACAAACAAAATATATATATATATATAGAGAGAGCGGCTTCTGTGGGTGAAGTTTATTGAACTCGGAGTAAGACGGCTTTCCTGGCAAAACGGCGGAAAAAAAAACCCGCTGCGGAATTCGAGCGGCGAAATGTGTAATCTCTGATCAACATTCATTGCTTTTACCAGGCCTGGGTTGCTTCCTAAGCAACCCTTTCTCGTCTTTCTGGCTCCTCTCTCTTTCGTTTTTTCTCTCCATTGAATTTGATGTTTCAGATCTTGGGGGCGAAGCTCAGAGGGTCTGGGTGTCCTTGCGCGTCCGCAGCCCCGTATACCCAAAGGCAAAGGGTTAGACATCGCCTTTCCCCCTTCTTTAGTCGAAGGCTAGGCTAGGCGTCGCCTGGGGACACATCGTGAGCGGCTAGGGCCTGGGGCAATGACAGCGAAACGAATTCCAAACCTAATCTGGACTCGCCACGGAGACGTCCCCGGGCCCCAACACTATGTAGCCAAAAGCAAGGTTCCGCGTGAAGCCAAGTGAAAGTCGACTGCCGTAATGCAGTGGGATGGGATCAGGGCCGAGTTCGGAAGATGCGGGGAGAGGATGAAGAAACCTCTACCTGTCTGCTCTGGTCTCCCTCTCTCTTTCTTCCCAAAGCAGGTTTGGCGGAGAAGGCAGCGGGTGAGCCCCGGGTCGCTGCCTGGGTACGCGCGGGCGCGGGAGTTTGGACCAAGACAAAGACGGGAGCTGTCCGCGGTGCTGAACCTGCCCCTCCGCCGCGAGGGCAAATGGGCTCCTGTAAGCTGCCCTCTCCTCCTTTACTCCCTTTTTCTATCTCCCCTTCACTCTGTGGTTCTTGCCCTCCCCTGCGTTTATTTCCCTCTTTTGTCTTTCCGAGATTACGCGTTCTGCACGCAGGTGTATGTGTATATCAAAGAACAAAACAATTGATTAAAAACGGTGTCTTCTCTTTTCTTCCCAAATAAATGGTTCAAGAAAGGTTTATTTAAAATGTTACTCTCAACCAAATACAAACAGCTATTCCGACCCCCAAAGAATGGAAATGCATACTTAAAACAATAGAAATAAGCAAACGTTGCGAATCTGTTCTTTGATTTATTCTGAAGAAGAGGTAAGGGGTTTATAAAATTTAATGCCAGGAATATCATATTCTTGGCATCTTAACTTCTTGGGTGGGAAAATATAACAGCTGGGAGGATTGGTGGCCAAATATGAAGGTGAATAGGCTAAGGAGATTGTCTATGAGTCAATAGATGGCTTATGAAGGTGAAAGTGATGGACATTAAGTTGCCTTAACCCTTGAGAGATCTGCAAGCATAACAGTCTTCTGGATTATTAACAGGGAAATGAATCCTTTTGAAACTTTGGGTGTAAAAGTGTTAATACGGTGCTTCATTTTCTAGATGTGCAGAGTGTTGTCTAGACGTCTGGCATGGTGTATAACCAAGCACCAATTCTTCTGCTCAAATTTGTATGCAACATTTGTCTAACGAAGTTTGTGCAGGGGAGAAAAAAATCACATATTCCCTCCCAGGGGGGTACACCCATTTTAGTGCACATGGATCTATACACAATCCTGGCATCTTACAGGCACACTACCTCCCAGAGAGCCCAGATGCCCTGGGGCCACCTCTTCATTTGATCTTCTCAGCACCCTCCAAGCCTCCCCACCACAGGGGTGCCAGCTAAGCCCAGTTGTTAGCACTACCAATACATACAAGGAGGGGTTCTTGAGAATTCAATGGGATAGGTTGGCTCTGGTTTCCCACCTTGACATTCTAGAGCTAAACTGCCCCATAAAGGCAGAGGAACAAGAATTCTCAAATCAGTGTGATCTGTAATAAAAGGTTGGTATTTTGGGGTTGGGGTAACGTCACCCCAGTTCCTCCAGAACTGTATCTTCTCACCAAAACATTCAGCGATCTTTCATTAAGCCCAATGCACTGTACCTTTCAGCCTCTTGAAATGCAGCAGCTCATTGTGCCAGGAGAGAAACCCTGAGCTAGGATGGGTGAGGGAGTGGGGAAAAAAAAAAAAAGCCACTTATTGAATGACCATTATATACACTTGATTCCTTGATCTTCACTGCAACTCTGAAAAGTAGTAGATATTTATCATGGCATCATTTTACAGTTGAAGAAATAGAGACTCACAGATGTTCATTTGAGTCGCTTATAGTTACATAGTCAAGGCCTGTGATTTTAACCCAGATCTCATTAGTTATGGAGTCTGTGCTTGCTCTAAGGGGCCACAATGGATGATTATATGGGGGATATTCCAGAGGTCACTGTGCTAAATTTCTTTAGTACAATAGCTTTGGATTCCCAGACCATTATGGCCTGTGGTCTGGGTTTGTAAGTTGGTTTAAGCCCTAAATGTGAAAGCAAGAAATTAGAATGAAGAAGAAACAGGACTCTCCCTTCATGTGGGTTGGGTGGATATTTCACAAAACAAGACTAGTTTCTGTTAAAAAGGGTCCTGGACCATCTCCTAAGCCCACACCCAAGAGTCAGTTCTTGAATCCCCCTTTCTCTCCAGCCTCGCATCCAATCCATCAGCAAGTTCAGTTAACTCTGCTTCTGAAATATGTTCCAGCCCATCTACTTCTCATCTTCATCTCTGTTATCAACCTAGTCTAAGCTACCATCATCTCATCTGTTTTACAGCAGTAGTTTCTCCGTTTCTTCTGTTTGATTGGTTTTCCTGTTTCTTCTATCCTTGCTATCCTTGGCAACCCATTCTCTACACTATAACAAAAGTTATATTTTAAAATCATAAGTCAGATCTTGTCATTCTCCTGTTTTTAACTCTCCAAGAATCCCCAACACAGTTAAAATAAATCCACATTGCTTATCCTGATCTGCAGGGGTCTCTGTGATTGCCTCTTGCCCACCTCTCCTAACACGCCCTCCCTGCTTCATGCCTGGCTTCACACACACCTAATTTTTCTCACCTCAAGACCTTTGCACTTGGTTCGTCCCTTTGCCTTCAGATTCGTATAAGATTGGCCCCTTCTTGTCACTTAGGTCTCAGCTCAAATGTCAACTTCTCAAAGAAGTCTTTCCCAACCACCTTATCTAAAAGCACCCCATCTCTCCTGACTCAAGAGTTCACCTCTCTGTCTGTTTTCTTTGTAGCCCTCATCAATATCCAGAATTATCCTATTTATATGTTTAGGTGCATGTTGTCTATCTTCCTTAATAAAATATCCGTTCCATGAGGGCAGAGACTGTGTTTGTCTTGTTCACTGTTGAATCCCCAGTGCCCAGCTCGGTAACTGGAACATAGCTGTTCAATACGTATTTGTTGACTGAATGAATAATGAGGGAGTACACAGATGAGGAGAGAGCTGTAGAAGCGGATGGAGATAGATGGGCAAAGCTGAGAAGGGCCTGAACTTTTTTGCCTGTCTTCCAGGCTCTGCAAATGGAATAGCTGGCTGGGTGCATTCCCAGTTTGGAAAAAGGAAGCAAGAAAAGTTTGCACTAGGACCCCAAGAGGGTGCAGTCTTTGCAGACCAGATATGAAATCAGGATGGAGAAATGGATCTTCGACCTTGGAGAATGATTTTTATTTGTTCTGGTTGGGTCTGAAACCTTCACTTGGTTACAGACAGAAGGGTGATAATGGAAAAACACAGCAAACCAGGAAGATGTCTAAATTACAAAATCTTTTTTTGTGTGTGTGATAAATCTAACCAATCTTACTTGTAGGGAAAGTAATACAATGTTGTGTTATCAGTTCAGACTCTGGAGCCAAATTTCCCAGCATTGGAATCTGGCTTCATTGTTTGTAGGCTGTGTGGTATATGGCAAGTCACTTAGCCTCTCTGTTCCTTAGTGCCCTTATCTGAGGAATGGGGATAAAAGTAGTATACTTGCCTCATAGCATGGCCATGTAAGATTGTTTTGGTCTGTTTTACTTGTGTTACAGCTTGGTTTGGAGAGGAAAAGGGGAGCAGAGTATATTTAGGGCTGTGGATTGGGGAAGACAATGGGGCAAAGGGAAAAAATTGGGACTCATCTTCAAAAATCTCATTTTCTCTTTTGAGAGCTCTTACCTCTCAAGGTAGAAGAGAGTCTGAAGGAAGGTCTGGCCAAGAGTTCTAGCTCCAGTGCTGACCAGCTCAGTCATGGCAGGTAGAAATGCTCAACCTTTCTGAGCCTCAGTCCGCCCATCTGTAAAGTGGGGTAGTAATTGTGCTTGGAACATTGGGGAGATATTTGGGAAACTGGAAAGCAGTAGGCAACTGCTGTTACTGGGCCTTATTGGGCTGGGGCCGGGGGCAGGGGACTAATTTCTTTACAAAGTGTGTCCCTGAGCTGGTGAAAGTGACTAAATCTTTTATTGGGGCCTGGCATAGATAGAGTATGAGGTGAGAGTTATCTTCTTGGGGAAAGAAGTAAATAATTACATGCTTGGAGTCATTCAACGACCTTCCCATATCCAATCCCAGGGCCGGGGCTGGCCCTGCTTCAGACAGAGCTGCCTCCCAGAGGCATTATCTGGACCAGCGTCGTCACTGTCACCCTTCGGGGGGACCGTTCTTTACATGATAGAAGTGCCCTACAACAGGAGTCCCAACCTCTGAAATCTAATGTCTGATGATCTGAGGTGGAGCTGATGTAATAGAATAGAAATAAAGTGCACAATAAATCTAATACACTTGAATCATCCTCAGCCCATCCCTCTCCCAGCCCCGTCCAAGGAAAACTCATCTTCAACGAAACCGGTCCCTGGTGCCAAAAAGTTGGGGACCACTGCTCTACAAGATGTATCTCCATCCCTCCATGGTCAAGGTCGCCAGGTGTTAAATGCACTCCTGGAATGTGACATTAAGATACTTCTCCTGGTGAATAATCCTGTTGTGAAGTTAATGATCACTCCCCTAATCTGTGAGCATTAAAAAGTCATTGAATCTTTGTAGGTGCCCGACATTGTGCTGATGATTCATATAAAATGCTCATCTTTTGGTATTCTCAGAACAGCGCTAGGTGGCGGAGGCTGTAATTAGCCCCATTTTGCAGATGGAGACACACAGCTAGCTAAGTGTCAGAGCCTGGCCAGAGTTTTTCCTGGAGTGGATGACCGACCATGATGTGAATATACCTTTCCACTCCCTTTCTTTTTGTGTGGGGGGTAATATTTAAAAACAGAAACTGCCACAATATAATCTAGACTGTCTGTAAAAGTCTTCTGTGGAGGGATACACAAATATAAGTTGCGAACAGAGTAGAAATACATAAAATGGGGCCCAGCCTGAAAGTCGTACTTTTTCTTTCTTTTTTGGCTGCCATGGGATTGAACCTGTACCCCCTGTAGTGGAAGCTCAGAGTCTTAACCACTAGACTGCCAGAGAAGTTCCAGTGGTTAACGCACATTTTCTTTTTTGTTTTGGCTATGCCACGTGGTATGTGAGATTGTAGTTTCTTGACCAAGGATTGAATGCCTGCCCCTTGTGCTGGAAGCACAAGTCTTAACCCCGGATAGCCGGGGAAGCTTCCATACTCTTCTGGTGTGCCTCCCCATGCGGGTGTATCTCATGGACATACAGCTGAAAAGATCACATCCTGGCACTAAGGGGAGACAGTGTCTCCTTTTCTCAGGGGCCCTTCTGAGGCAGTTTTCCTTCTTCTTCTTGGGTTCTCCTCTCTCTGGTTGACTGCATATACCTCCCTTTTCCTAGCCAGCATTGTTGCCCATCCTTACTGGAGACTCTAGCAGCTGACAAGCTTGGTGGAGAGCCACAGTTGAGGCTGAGCCGTAATCACCTCTGTCTCTCCCTCACCCACTCCTCATGATTGTCTTACATCAGAAGGTTTTGACAAAGGTGTCTTGAATAAGTAAATGAATAGCCAGATGACCCCATAGCATTTTCTCCCCAAATATTTGTAATGAGCCCGCATGGTAATTCATCTGCTTATATATCTAGATCAGGGTTTATCCCCTTTGACACTGTTTACATTTTGGGCTTGATGATTCTTCTTGGGTGGGGACTCTTCTGTGCATAAGATGCATCTCCATCCTCTACCCACTAGAGGCAATTAGTACCCCTCTCTGCAAGTGGTGACCACCAGTGGTGTCTTTAGACATGTCCTCTGGGGTGCAAAAAGTCACCTCTCCTTGAGAATCACTGATCTCAAAGCAGATCTGCAAGACTTCCTCAAGCCCCAGGATTCCAAAACCTACCCTTTTCCTTCTTGAACAAAACTCAATGATACCAAGCCCCTACTATGGACCAGACCTGTGCCGGGCCTGGGAACTAGTGTTTGTAAGTGTGGATCAGACATATGCCAAGGGCCTTCCCTCATTTGCTCATCTGATAAATGTGTTTTGGACACATACTGCCAGAGGCTCCAGTGATGACATGAACAAACACCCCTTACCCTCTGGCTCCTAAACTGCTTTCAACCTAGCAGGGGAGACCTGCTATCAGTTCAATTTTCCATACAGTGTCTACATGTGGACACACAGAAAGAGCAAGAGCTATGCTACCACTTTCGTTCATTCATTTACTTCCACCAAAGTGTATTGGGCTGGGTGCTCTGGGCTTAGTTACTTAACCTCTCTGAGGTTCACTTTTCTTACTTGCAAACCAGGAAGAATGATAATGGTAAAAGACGTGAATAAGCTCAGGAAGTTGTTGTGAGGATCAAATGAGATGATACACATAACGAGCATAGCACAGTGCCTGGCACAAGGTAAGAGCCCAGGGGATGATAGCTGCTGTTAATTATTAGGGATGAAATATTAAATAATAAGAAGGACAGTACAGATTTGTTGAATAATTGTTTGTAACAAGTGTGTGAGAGTGCCTTGTCTACAAAAAGCAATCAGTAAGTATTTATGGGACAGAAACATGTCCCTTTTAAGAAGAACAAGGATTAATCTCTTAGAATAAAGCAGGAAGGTGTAACGTCCCTTACCTGCAACAGATTTCCAGGGCTACTAGATATGATCTGTGAGAGATCAAGCCCTTTCCCACCCCCACCCAAAAAGTCAGGCGGATCTCTGCTTTCCCTTCCCTTTCTCCCTCTTTATACCCATCACTGTTAACCTGGGTGTCTGTTTCTCCTTCCTCCTCTGGGAAGCTCCCTTTCAGTTCAGTCACGCAGTCGTGTCCGACTCTTTGCGACCCCATGAATCGCAGTACGCCAGGCCTCCCTGTCCATCACCAACTCCCGGAGTTCACTCAGACTCACGTCCATTGAGTCCATGATGCCATCCAGCCATCTCATCCTCGGTCATCCCTTTCTCCTCCTGCCCCCAATCCCTCCCAGCATCAGGGTCTTTTCCAATGAGTCAACTCTTCGCATGAGGTGGCCAAAGTACTGGAGCTTCAGTTTTAGCATCATTCCTTCCAAAGAAATCCCAGGGTTGATCTCCCTCAGAATGAACTGGTTGGATCTCCTTACAGTCCAAGGGACTCTCAAGAGTCTTCTCCAACACCACAGTTCAAAAGCATCAATTCTTCTGCGCTCAGCCTTCTTCACAGTCCAACTCTCACATCCATACATGACCACAGGACAAACCATAGCCTTGACTAGACGGACTTTAGTCGGCAAAGTAATGTCTCTGCTTTTGAATATACTATCTAGGTTGGTCATAACTTTTCTTCCAAGGAGTAAGCGCCTTTTAATTTCATGTAAAGGGAAGCTCCCTTTACATCAGTGGTTCTCAGCTGGGGGGTGGTTTTTGTCTTCCAGGGGACATTTGGCAATATCTGGTGGCGTTCTTGGCTGATGCAGCTGGACCAGTGTGTCCCTAGCTGGTAGAGGCCAGGGATGCTGCTAAACACGCTGCAGAGCACAGGACTGCCTCCTCCAGCCTCGGGATCGCTCAAGGGAATGTCTCTGCAGTGCCGAGGTGGAGAAACAGTCTCACATCCCACGGCTGGCAGGAAGACCCTCTTCTGTGTCAAGGGGTATGACCCTGATGCCCAAACCCTTGCACTAAAAGCCCTCACTGGGGGAGAGGTGTCCTGCTCAGCCAGGCTCTGCCCACCTCCTCCTGAGCCAGCGGGGAATCCCCATCCCCCGCTGGCCAGGGTCCCAGGGCCAGTTCATGGGCTTCTCCAGAGGAGTCTCCTGCAGGCAAGGGTCTGTGGAAATTTCCCAGAGCCTCTTTGCCTTTCTCCTTCTCTCTAGGAGGCTTTGGCATTTTCGATGTCTCAATAATGCCAAAGCCAGACCTGAGAAGGCTTTGTGTTTAAAGATGCTGTTGGGTCCTTCTCTAAATGGAACTGACCCAGCAATTGTGTGTGGCTCTCAGCCCAACCACACCATATCCCTGTGGAATCTTATAGGAAAGGTCAGGGCAGAGGTGACCAAGTGGTCTGGGAACAAAAGCCTGTGACGTTTGAGGGGTTCCAGAGGTCTTATGGTGTAAAAGATCTCCTAGGGGCCTGGGTTGGATCCTTGGTTGGAGAACTAAGACCTCACAAGCTGCATAGTGCAGCCTAAAAATAAAAAAATAAAAAAACTTTCAAGTTGCCTGGCTGTCTAGTGGTTAGGACTTGGTACTTTCACTGCCAGGGGCCCAGGTTTGATCTCTGATCAGGGAATTAAGACCCCATAAGCCATGCAGCGTGGCAACAAACAACAAAAAACATAAACAAAACACAAAACTATAAAAGATCTTCCCAGTCTTGTCTATTTCAGCACAAGGTATTCCCACTATTCTGGTCACTTCTCAGGGGCTTTCTGAGAAGTAAACAGCAACAACAACTTATCTGAAGATTGCATGTGCTAAGAACTGTGCAAAGCGCTTCACCAGCATCTTCAGGACATATGCTATTATTCGACCCATTTCACAGATGGGGAAACTGAGGTGTAGAGAGGTTAAGCAACTTCTCTAGGATTTGATGACCTCTAACTTTCAAAGCCAAGATTGAGCCCCAAATTTTCTGAGGTTAACTCAAGACACTTTTCCAACAGAGGTGCTCTCACTTGATTAACTTCAAGCTGCCTGACTCTGTTACTCTCTTGCTGGGTGAGTTTGGGGGAATTACTCTACCTCTCTGTGCATGTGTCTGTGAGGTGGGGCTGGTGATCAGCCACTCTGACCCTGTATGGACTTGACTTTTTATTTGAATTGATCATACTCCACTGTAGTCAATTGCAATCCTTTCTGGGCTCTGATCTCAACAATGTTTGGAGAGAAGGGGAGAAATTGGCAGTGTCCTGTCACTTTTTACTTGGTGGTGGGAGGGATTCTTTTCATGTGAATTCTGATCTCTTACATTTCAAGCCCTTCCTTCTATGGTTACTACAATGTTACAGACATCCAAGCCCTGGAGCAGATGTCTTCCTTGGTATTTCCTACAAGGTGGCAAAGAAGGCAGGGATAGAAACCCAGATTTCCAAAGGGCAATTCAGGGTTGTGGGCATTGTTCAGCCAGTGGCTTGTTTCTCCCCTCCTCCGATGATTTCTCCTTTTCCACTTCATCGAAGGGTCAAAATGAATCAGCAGACATTTATTGAGCTTCCTCTGAGGTTGAGGCACTTTGTGAGGGACTTGGGGGCAGGAAGATGAATCAGACTCAGCTCTTGCCCCAGGTGTTTGGTGGAGAAGATTAAATATGAAACCAGGAAAAGATACAAAATGCCCCGGGAAGGAAAAGTTTGCGGTGACCAGGCTCATCGGTGTAGATAAATAGAATGATTGCTGACTGTACATGTCCCCTGAAGAAACTAAGAAGCAAGAAAGAGTTGAAATTTCAGTTTCTACTCCTATGAAAAAGCACCCTGACCTTTCCTAGCCGTGAGATGGTGGGCAAGTCACTTTACCCTTTGACATTCTTCATGGTTTTTCTGACCCTCAAGACAAACTTTGTAGAGTGTAGGCAGAAGGAAGATTGGCCAGTGTTGAGGACAAGCTGCACAGCATCAGGAAGCCTGATTCTGCCTTTGGACTTGCTGTGTGACCTTGGGAAAGTTACTGAACCTCTCTGTTACACCTCTCAATCTTTAAAGTGGGAATTGTGTGTTCCCAGCCTAATGTGCATAGATCAGAGAGGCTTGGAGAGTTATGTTGGAGCTATCCAAGCTGTAATGATTAATATTTGGCACAAGAGTTCTATTTCCTTCTGGAGGCAAATTGGTTATGAAGAGAGGAGGCTGACCAGAAGCTTACTCTTCTCCAGGAATGGGGAGCCCAGGTGGGGGTCATGGGGAGGGCTTGATGAAGTCAGCACATGGGAATTTAAGGCTGTTCTCCACGACTGCTCTTACCTAGGGCTTGTCCCCAGAAGAGAAGGGGGGCTCACCAGCCAATGCAGAGAGGTCCTCTGAACCTGGGTTTCTGAGTACAAATCTGGAAAATTTGTACAACTCAGCAATGAGTCAATCAACAAACATCTATTAGGAGAAAGTGATGTGTTGGGCATTGAGGGCAGTTTGCTGTGGATGCAGAGATCTTCAAGGACCCCAGCGGCTCTTCCAGGATCTCATAGCTTAAGGAGAGGACTCTAAGACCTGAATAGGGCTCCTAAATGTTGGCTGCATGTACTCAACTACCCTCAGGCTCGGCATGATCAATACTAAGTCATTCCTCTCCTGCCCCTCATACCTGCTGCCTCTCTGGGCTCTGCATCCATCCAGCTGCCTGAGCCAGAAACCATGCTGGCACCTTCTCTCTCACTCCACCCCTAATCCCTCCCAAATCCTGCTGATTCTCCCTCTTTCACGTCTCTCATCTAACCGCAGTCATGCCTTAGTTCAGACCAGAGCCTTCTCTTTCCAAGACACTCTGCTCCCATCCCATCTCTTCCAATCCATTCTCCATGTCCCCGCCAGAGCTACTTTGTTGTAGAATGAAATTGATGAGGTTACTGGCATGCTTAAAACCTTCTGCATTGGTGCCAGGGCAAGCCCCAATACTTTGGTTGGTTTCCCAGCTCCTGGCCCCCTGTACTAACTCATCTCTTACCTCTCCCCTCCCTTACTCTCCAACCATCCTGAGTTTTGATTGGGACTGGCTCTCACGCTCTCTCCCTTCTGAGCTTTTTGTCTTAAATACTCTTCCTCCCTCACTTGCCCCTGCCTCTCAGACAGGTTGCCTTCCAGGAATCTTCATACTCCCACGACCCCCTGATTATTTCCCCACAGAGCTCTGAGCTCATTGTGGGCTGGGGCTTGTCCATAGCATGCAGCCCGGTGTGTGGGTCATAGTAGGTGCTCCGATTAATAGTTAATGAATGGATGCCAGAGTGCCAACCACCAGTGATCAGGTTAGGAGGTGGGGAAACAAGATTTCGTGGGGAATTGGGCTTTTTTTTTTTAATGCTTAGCTACCTCTAAAGACAATGGGTGTGTGATGAATCGCACATGCTTAAAGTATACAATTTGATGAGTTTTGACATGTGTATACACCACTGAAACCATCACCATAATCAAGGTAATGAACATATCTGACACCCCAAAAGTCACCTCGTGTCCCTTGGTAATCTCTCTCTTCCCCTACACCCTTATCCCTCGGTAACCACGGATCTGTTTTCTTCCACTATGGGTAAATTTGCATTAAAATGTTTTAAAATGTAAATGGAATTGCATTCTTTTGTACCTGGCTCCTTTCATTCAGCATAAAGAGAGAATAGGTTTTGAGTTGTGTTATGAAGGATGGGCATGTGACTTAGAGAGGAAGCAGAGAGAAGAGACTAGTGGGGGCAAAAATTCAAAGTTAGAAAAATGCAAGGAAACTAGACTGGGCTGGATCAGGGTCACTCATCCACTCATCTAATATTTGTTGAGCTCCAATTACGTGGTAAGCACTCTGCTAAGGGTAGGGCTAGAAGGCTTGTAGGGGTCTTCTTGCTCCTCTGGATTCTCTCTCCATTCTTCTCCACCTGCTCTGTGTTCCAGGAGGCTGACCTGTGCACAGACAAGGCATCCCTGGGTTCTCTTCCCTCTGACTTCTGGTTGGGCTTGGCCAGTGGGATCCCTGGCAGGAGGTCAGAGGGAGGTTGGGCAGCTGTACCGCTGGCCTCCTCCCTGGAGCCCCAGCTCCAAAGAGTGACTCCCTCTCTACAGCCTGACAAGCTACTACTCCAGTTGCTTCTCTGACATATTAACCAAAGCTGGAGCTCACCTCTTGAAATCTTGGTGAAACCTACTGGCAATGGTCTGGGGGTAGAGATAGCTTATTTTCCAGAGTCCTCACACCTTAGCATCCTGGGAGTCTTCTTGGATGACACTAGACTGCTGACCTCCCTGGAGAACTTGATGTCACCTCCAAACCTAACTCCTTCCAAGACCTTCCCATAGCAGTTTCTGGGAACTGAGGTGCTAGTCTCACCCATAGGAACAATTTCTCAGTGGTCAGAAAGAGATTTTTGAATGTATACCCAGTCCCATACTGATCAACACACTCCTCCCAACAACACAGCTAGGAAATCCCCGAGTTGGAAGCTACAGTCCCTTACTCTGTCTGTTAGAGAACCACGTGTTTGACTGGCTGAGCTGGCCAGAGATTTGTCATAAAGATGGTCTGTGACTCCCCAAGTAGACTTCTTGAACAAAGACACACATTTTCTTTTCTTCTTTGGAACCCGACTTGGCATCTTCAGGAAAGATACTTTCTTCTTTGCATTTCCTGAGACTTCCACTTCTTACTACGTGTTATCTTTCTAGACCATAAAGAAATGTGCTTTTTAGTTTTGGGGGTGGTGTGAGGTGGGAGGAGAGAGATTGCCCATAAACGACTATTAGTTTGAATAGGGTTACTTCTTGAACACTTTTATTCCTTATTATGGACACAACTCAAGTTCATGGGGCTGCATTTTGGAGATGAAGCCAGATGTCAAAGAATAATAAATGGGAGGTGACTAATACGGAACAAGGTTGCTTCAATTAAATCCTAGTCTTTCCACAGCAGAAGGGAAACTTAGAAGTTGAGAAGTCTTCCCTGGTGGCTCAGCTTGTAGAGTCAGCCTGTAATGAAGGAGACCTGGATTCAATCCCTGGGTTGGTAAGATGCCTTGGAGAAGGAAATAGCAACCTACTCCAGTACTCTTGCCTGGAAAATCCCATGGATGAAGAAGCCTGGAGGTCTACAGTCCATGGGGTTGCAAAGAAGGTCAACCTTGCCAACCGTTAGGGCTCCTTGTCATGGGGGGTGTGCAAGAAAAGGTTGATGAGATAAGAGGGGATTCCAGTAGTGACCAAACCAAACCATTGACTCCTGACACCCACAGACTGGATCGATCAGAACTGCAGGGCACTTGCTAAAAACCCAGACTCATTCATTCATGTATGCACTTGATGTTTATTGAGCACCTACTATGTGCTGAGCACTGGGCTTGGCAGGGAGGCCACTCCAGTGACAGGACAGATAAGATCCTGGCTCCCACATAGCTCTCATTTTAGTCAGGGACACAGGCAGTAAGACAGAAATAAGGTACCTTCTATGTGTTATAATGGTTCTCCAAAATTAACCAACTCAGGTCACTGATGGAGCAACAGGGGCTGTGGACCAGTTTCAAGATTTAGGCTTCAGGAGGTGACATTTAAGCTGAGAGCAATGAGCCTGCCTTGGGAAGACCCAGGGAGATGGTTCCTGGTAGAAGAGGTAGGAAGGGCAGGAGCTCTGAAGTGGAGGTTTGATAAGAGGTTGTTAGCAGGGGAGGGGGGAGGGGCAGGCCAGATGCATGATATCCTCTGGGGAGTCTGGACTTTGTCTACCTGCAGTGGCGTCATCAGGCCTATGCCCGCACCCCCTGCTGCCCCCGGAGATGGCAAGGCTGGAGAATCCACTTTTTCTGGTGGTTCTGATACGCACTTAATGACTCTTGTCTCCAGACAAGAGGACCTTGGAGGCATCTCCTATGCTAGCTGTTTTTCTCTTCCTTACCACCCAGTCCCCCAGGCACCTAGCGTCTATGGAACAAGCTAGAGGGAATCTGGAGTATTGTCCTTGTCTCTTCACTGTCCTGCTTTCTCTGTGCTTCCAGAGAAGGCTTTTAAAAGAGGGGATGAGCCATGAAATCAGCAATGAACACGACTTGGGTCCGGCTCCTTCTGACAGAGACTTTCCCATAAACCAGAGATGGGCAAAGTGGTTCTCTTCCTGGGGGAAGGTCAGGACAGAGGGTGGCATGACCAGCCAGTGCAAAATGGAAATGAGGGATCCCTTGCTCAACAATTATTAAGAATTTCAAGATGGCACAGCAGAGCATCAGACCAAGTGTGGGGCCCTGTGGGACTTCACAGGTTGCCCACTCATGGAGCCCATCTGGGAGGGAGGAGAGAAAAGGAGGAGGAAATGGAAAAAGACGAAGAAAGCAGGGAGAAGTGAGGGAGAGAGGAGCAGGGAGCAAAAGGGAGCAGAAAGGAAGAAATCCGGAACTGGCGATCCACAGCCTGCCTCAGTGATCCCCCGCTCAGTAACGTTCCTGGAGGACCCTCTGCTAGCAGGCACTGGACAAAGCTCTGCTTACCACCTTATGCCAACGAATCCTCCTGACAGCCCCTGAACTGGGAGCTACTATGATTTCCACTCGACAGAGAAGACAACTGAGGCCCAGAGAGGCGAGGCCGCACAGCTGGGAGGGGCAGTCCTGGGATCCGAGCACAGGTCCCCAGAACTTGTGCCCACACTCTCAGCCCCTGGCTTTCTCCTGAATTCTCCGAAACCAGATGTTTCTGGCGCAAGGAAGGGTATGGAGGCTGAAGATCTGGGTTTGAACCCTGCTTCTGGTAGGGTCACCGAGACTGTTCATTCTGGTTTCTCGCTTGGACAAAGGCAGTGGCCCTTTCATTCTCTACCCAGAAGCATTGTTTTGCCCTTTTTTTGGCCTCTCCAGGTGGCACTTGGGATCTTAGTTCCCTGACCAAGGATGGAGCCTGCGCCCCCCACAGTGGACGTGTGCAGTCGTCACCACTGGACCACCAGGGAAGTCTCCAAAAGTATTTTTTAAAAATTATTATTATTAAAACTTGCCATTTTAACTATCTTTTTTTTTTTTTCAGCATCGTGAGGTCCATCCACAGTGTTACGCCATCCTCTTGAGTATGTTTTGAAAACGTCTCTCCAAACACGAAGCCTGCTCCCTTTAAGTAACGTCTCCCCCTCCCCCAGCTCCCCAGCACCTCTGTTCCCCTCTCTGTCTCTGAGGATTGGACTATTGTAGCTACTTCGTGTAAGTGGGATCGTATAGGACATCTGCGCTTTGTGTCTGCCTTCTTTGCGTCACGTCGTGCTTCTGAGGTTCACCCAGGCTGTAGCCTGTGTCAGCGCTTCGCTCCTTACAGCTCCATGTTACTGCATCGTCTGGCACGACTACATCTGTTTATTCATTGGCTGATGGACACTTAGGCTGTTTCCACCTTTGGCGATTATGAATAGGGCTGCAATGAACATTTACATTCAAGTATCTGAGTCCCTGTTTTCAGTTCTTTTGAACATGTACCCAAGAAGTGGTGATGTTTTTTTAGTGTAAGTCAGATCCTATCACTTCCCTTCTGGGAGCTGTCGGTGATGGTGGCTCTCAACACTTTGGAATAAAACCCAAGCTGTTCATGTGACCAGGCTCCTCCCTGCCCACAGCCTTCTTCCGCATTCCTCTCCTCTCATCACTTCTGCTCCCATACCCCCACCTCCCTGCTGGCCATCACACCTTGTACATTCCCTGCTCTGGGCCTTTGCACTGGCTGTTCCCTCTGCTTTTAAATCTGCTGGTTCCACATACCCACGAGGCTCAGCCCCGTTTCACTTAGACCTTGGCTCCAGGGTCATCTTCCCAGAGAGTTCCCCTCTGGGAGGCCTTCCCTCATCTAGAGCAGCCCTCACCCCATCATGCCTCATCCCCTTGTCCTCTGCTCTTCACAGCACCTACTACCCCCTACAAGGCTGTACCCCTATCTTGCCTATGACCGTGTCAGTTTCAGGCCAATCCCTGTACCTCCAGGGCTAACCTGGAGTTAGTGTGTTAATATTTGACGTGTGTTAATATTTGACGTTGTTGACCTTGCAAAAATGGAAGCTCCAGATGAGTCAAGTTGATCTTGAATGAATGAACAAATGCATTTCTCCTCCCTGATCCTCTGCCTTCTCACCTGTAAGGTGGGGGCAGTATTTGCTGGGCGAGGGGTGGGGGGCAGGATTTGATACCAGCCTCCCTCGGAGTGGCTGTGGTTGCCCCTCCGTGAGGGAGGGGCTGTCCTCCATGGGAGGCCCTGCGGCTAGAGATACAGGCATGATGAATGGATGTGGAATAGGTCCTAGGAGGGGATGGAAAGGATGGGAATGACACTATTTAGCTGAGGAATGACCTCCTGACATGCTTCAAATAAATGCGGGCTTCTTACAGAGACGGGGAGGTGGCTGCTGGTGTGGCTGCTGCCTCTGATTCTGACACAAGAGAATAAAAGGGACTGGAATTCATGTGTGTGTGTGCACGCATAGAAAAGGGTGTCTCTGTGTGTCAGTCTCTCTGTGTGTGTCTATATGTGTCTCTGTGTGTCTGTCTTCTTTGTGTGTCTGTGTGTCTTTGAGTGTGTGTGTGAGTGCCTGTCTCTATTTGTGTGTGCCTGAGCATGTCTGCCTATGTGTGTCTGTCTTTATGTGTCTTTCTGGGTTCCCAGATGTCTTTGTCTTTGTGTGTCTGAATATGTCTGTCTTTATGTGTGTCTATCTGAGGGTGTGTCCTTGTGTGTGTGTGTGTGTGTGAGTGTCTTTGTGTGCACAGGTGAGGGTAAGAATGGCCTGGATGCCCGAAGAAAGCTTCTTTGCATCCCTGGAACTGTTCACATTCCAATTTAATTAAACAACCATTGGCTGAGCACCTACTATGTGCCAGGCATGGTATTGCTGGGAGAGATCTGAGAGTAAAACCCAAACCAAGACATCTGGTTATCCAGGAGCGAGCAGTGCCCCTTGGAGTCTCACCAGCAGGTAAACAATGAGTTGTGAACACAACAGTTGACAGCAATCAACCACTAACTGAGAATTCAAACATTTCTTTGTCTCAGTACTTTCTGTGGATGTTTAAAAAATTGTGCGTCCACTCTTTACGAACTGAAACTATCTTTTTCCTACTTTGCATATGGGGAAAATGGAGGCGCAGAGAAGAGAATTCACTTCCCAAAGTCACACAGCAAGTGAATGGTGAGATGAGGGTGTTGGTCAGTCCCAGGAAGTGGGACTGTGCAACTCACATTCATTCTGCTTATTTGCACTCAAGATCTTAACTGATTGAAAGTAAGGGTGACAGTTTGGGAAAAGTTGCTTTTCTTTGGTTTGGAAGAAAAGGTCGGAAAAAAAAGCCATATCCTGCCCCCCAGAACCAGGTAATAAAGTTACACACAATTGCTCCAAGGACTGCACAGGAGCCCACGGCTTCCAGGCAGGAATGAGGGGACCCCTGGGGCTAAGGTGTCTAGGGGAAGGGCCCCCACTTACTCCTTCCAGGCATCATCTCTCATCAGAGATGCTGGGGAGGAGCGCCAGAGGGGAGATGTCAGTGAGCTAGTCCCAAGCTGGTGCTTAGGGCAGATGGAGGCAGGAGGAAATTTCAGCTCCCAGGATAGAGCCTCTTACAGACTGGTCTAAGAATGACCCGTATCCATGTCACCTGGGGCACAAGCTACAGATGCAGCTTCCTGGGCTCAACCCAGACCTACAGAAGCAGAGTCTCAGGAGACGTGGCAGGCATCTATATTTCAACAAAGGCATCTGATGAGTCTTACGCTGCCTCAAATGTGAGAACTACAGATGTTTGGGATTCAGGGAGAATCTAGGGAAGGTTAGGTACTGCCAGATCATAGATGGCCTTGAGTGCCACATGGCATTCAGACCTTGTCCCAAGGGCCAAAGGGAGCCATCAAAGGTGTCTGAGCAGGAGAGGGCCTGGGTACTTTCTCTGGTGGCATAGAGAAGGCAGGTTGGAAAGAAATCAGGCAGCAGGCAGGGAGAACTCATACAGGGCTTGGGTGCAGCAATTCACATGAAAAATGATAGGGCCCGAACTTGGACAGGGAAGTCCAGTTAGGAAGCAGAGAGTTACCAAGCAGATCATCCATGGAGCTGGAGAAGCTGTGGAAGGTTCTTCCTTGTATGGAGGTCAGGGAAGGTGGGGGATAAATGTCTTGATCTTTCAACATCCAGCTCTCTTCCAGTTTAGATCCATCTATCGAATGTCACCAAACCAGAGAAGGCTTCCTGGAGAAGGTGATGCTACCCACAGTGAGCATCCTCAGTGATGCTACCCTCAGTGAGAGGCAAAAACCCAGAGAGTAAAGAAAAGGAATTTAAAAATGGTCCAGTGTTTCAAAGTTTCTCCCTCCTAAATGGCTTCTTGCATCCCAGGCATTGAGAACTTTCTCCACCAAGAGTTTCAGAGACCCCTCCTGGGTGTGTGTCTTCCATCAAGACTGGAGAAAGTTGATGAGTGTGGGCGGCAGCCAGGACTGGCGTTTCTAATTAACACGCAGGCAGGGAGAATGCCTCTTCTTCCAGAGTCTGTATTCAGCTGATTGAATATCAGGGCTGGGGCTAAACTATGAATCGTGTGTCAAAAATAAAGCCGGCGCTCTTCTCTCGTTAAAGGAACAGCATCCCTGTTTCCAGTCCTTAGCTGGATGGGGAATCTGATGGCGTGTGGCTTTGATCCTTGGGGCTGGGTGTGGGGACTGTGGGCTCAGCGTAGGGATGAGAAAGGAGGGGCACTTAGGAAGTGGCGGGAAGGGCACCGGCTCAGGTTGGGAACCGCCAGAGGAAGCCAGAAAAGGACCCCAGGTGAGTTTCAGGAGCTAGTAGGTTCAGGGGGAGAAGGAAGAGAAACGGGCCATAAAAAGAGAAAGGCGGCTTGCCGTGGCAGGGGAGAGAGAGAGAGGGGCGAGCAAACACAGGTTCATTAATCTGTAGTTCGTCTGCCTTTTCTGTTAGGCGGATGAACTTGATGAGTTAATTAAGTCGCAGTCTGTAAAACCAGTTTATTTGCATAGCAAACTCCTGGGCCAGTGTGTGCTGTGAGTTGAGTGTGTGTAGGAGCAGACAATTCGGGGGAAATTACAGCCTCATTAATATGCTAATCTGGTTGCAGGCCTGGAACGGAGTTTTGGGTTGGTGGTGCTCCGGGGTGGTGGGTGTTTGGTTGCTTAGCAACCCTTTTCTCCAGGTAACCCTTCTCTGGCTTGCCCTTGATATCCCCCAAAGGATTGCAATGTGGAAGAGGAGGTAAGCGGGGGAAAGCATTCTGTTGTCACAGAACAGTGAGCAAAATAAAAGGCAAACACACACACACACATTCGCACACACATCCACATTATGCCGGGGTCTTTACAAACAGGCTTGGGGAGGGGGCAGGGAAGGCTGGGTGGGTGTAACAGACAGCCACCAAAATGCAAATGCAGTGTGTGGTCTGTGGAAATAAACACAGGGGTAACACCCTTCTACGCACACACACACACACATTTGTGTGTGCACATAAACACAATTGACAAATGTGTTCTGTTTAACAAATAAACACACATAATGAGATTCTCAGTTTATGTAATAATACGTGTTCCGTGTCCTACCCTCCCATCATACATACACATGCATGCACACACACGCAGCCATAGCCTATGGGCAGAGCCTTTTCCAAGAACACAATAGATATAAATGCACTCAACACAGTGTGATGCTCAGAATATGCAAATGCTAAATAAGAATCGATTGTCAAATGCAACACACACACACACTCCACAGCGCTTGAGCAGATAGGCCCTGCTAAAAATCACAGGGAGGTGTGTACATACGCAGGTGCACAGAAATGTACATGCATCACATATGCTGTCTCTGCAAAGCAACAGTGAGTGCAATATATATGGGCATACACATCGTGTGTGACCAGGTATCCCAAGAGCCACCAGGTATGCACACATACACGCAGAGGTATGACTCAGAGTCCCAGGCCTTTTCTTTTTCCCTTGTCACTGCTAATCTGAACAAAGTCTGCTTTTTACTTATTTTTTTATCTTTTTAAATGTTTTATCTAGAGAAATCTCTCATTTGAAATGATACACGCACCCCCATGTTCACAGCAGCACTACCCACAACAGCTAAGACACAAAGTAACCCAAATGTCCACATGCCCATTGACAGATGAATGGATATAGGCTACATGGCATACACACACACACACACACACACACACACACACACACACTGGAATATTACTCAGCCACGAAAAAGAATGGAGCAATGCTATTTGCCGCAACGTGGATGGACCCAGAGACCATCATACTAAGTGAAGCAAATCACAAAGAGAAAGACAAATACCAGATGGCGTCACTTACATGTGGAATCCAAAATAGACAGAAACAAACCCATTTACAAAACAGGAACACATGCACAGACACGGAAAAGAAACTTACCAAAGCTGACTTTTTATATCGTGCACCCACTGCAGCTCCAGATCCCAGGCCCAGTGACTGTCTCTGATTTTCCCTTCCCTTGTCTCTTCCTGCCCCACCCCACAGCAACATTTTTGACCTGTTTTTATCTGACGGGTAACTTGCAAGATATCCAGGCTTCCCCAGAAAGAGCAAAATAGGGGGTCAAGGGTGTTAACGCCTCATCCTGCCATCAGGAAAAAAGTACCATGCCCAGATGGTCTTACAGGTGAGTTCTACAAATATGAAGAAGCGGAAGCTTCTTGTATTACATAAGTTGTTCCCGAAAAGAAAAGAAAAGAAAAAGGAAAGCTACCCAACTGACATTTTGATAGCAAGTCTGGATAAGAGCACCAGAAAATAATCACTAGTAATCTGAGAAATGGTAAAACCCAAATGAGAGGAAGTGTATTTCTATCTACTTGATAAAAATCAGAAAGTTGAGAACATTAACAGCCAGTGAGCGTGTGGGAGAATGAGAGCCCTGGGTCGGGGTTGCAGTTTGAGGAGTTTATGCCAGTATTTTATGACATTTAATGTTTGCACACATCATATACTGCAGAAATCCAATTCCTGAGGATTAATACCAGAGCACCAGTCACACAGATATATAAGAATACCTATGTGAGGCTGTTCATCTCAACGTTGTTAGTGTAGTCAGATAGGCAGACTCATCCTCCTTCACTTGGTGAGTGGACAGAGGAAATGAAGGAAGGCATGGATGATAGTGAAAACCAGAAAAGCAAACCAGAGGCATACACAGCAGCATCATGGCCATAAGAATATTTTATGTGGAAAGGGAAGAACAGAGTGTGAAGAGCCATATCTCTTACATAAATTTAAAACAAAACCAGTCTCTCAACAGTTGACTAGGCGAAACAGCCATCCCCAACCCTTTGGCACCAGGAACTGGTTTCCTGGAAGATCATTTTTCCACAGATGGAGGAATGGGGGAAAGTTTGGGGATGACTCAAGCACGTTACATTTATTGTGTACTTTATTGCCATTACTATTACATCAGCTTCAACTCAGATCACCAGGCATTAGATCCTGGAGGTTGGGGATGCCTGGATTAATACCCTGTGGTACATTCATATCGTGGAGTACTACTCAGCCAGGAAAAGGAATGAAGTGCTGATTCAGGCCACAACATGGATGAATCTCAAAATCATTATACTAAACGAAAGAAGCCAGACACGAAAGACTACATGCAGCAGGACAGCTCTGTTTATATGAAAGCTGAGCAGAGGCAAAGTTAGTCTACAGGGGCAGAAAGAAAGCTGGGGGCACCCGTGGCAGAGGTGATTCCCAAGAGGTACAAGAGAAATCTTTTCCTGGAGTGATGGAAGTGTTGTACAGCTTGATTATGGAGGTTACACAAATAGATACATTTATTAAAATTTATCAAAGGAGATACTCAAAACAGGTACCTGAGTTTACTGAACGTAAATTAGTCCCAACAAAGTTTATTTAAAATGATATTTTATTGTAAATAGTAAAATAAAGCAATAATACTTTAGAATGTTGGTGACTAGAGCTTTGTATGTATATCTCCATGTATCTGTCTCTCTAGGAGTCTGTGTATGTATGCATGTTATGTGTGTACTTACGTATGTGTCTATAGGACATACATAAGAGTAGGTGCCTGTAGCAGGGAGGAAAAAGAAATTATGAATGGGGAATTGTGGTAGGTTGGCTCATTGTTCCCAGTCCTCATTCCCTCTGTACACTGTGTAAAGTACTTCACATATGTCATCTCACTTTTTCTTCCTAAAATCCTCATGAGATAGGTGCTATTGCTGTCTACATTTTATAGATGGGAATCTGAGACCAGAGAGGTTAAGTAATTTGCCCTTGGTCACACAGCTAGCAGGCAATGGAAATCTATGAATATGATCCCAAAGTCTAGGTTCAAGATGAAGGGACTTTGATTCAAAATGTCTTTTAGGATTTTTCCCCTCCATTAGTGTTTCTGTCCTGCAAAGATGGTGGTAGAAGTCAGGGAGACGGTTCTGTCATGGAAAACTTAATGTGGTTGAACCTGAGAACATCACCTTGGGGAAGGGCTTTGTCCCTTAAGAAATTATAAATATTTCATTTTCCCTTCTTCCCTCCTTCCTTGTCAGTCCCGAGATGGAGTTATCGACGGGAACCAGGGTGATAGACAGATTGGCAGGGTTCTGTATTGATGAGTTAATAGATTGTTGGCTATTTTTTTCATTCTCTGAAAAAAAAAAAAGAAGTCTTGACAGCTGTTTTCACTGTCGTGGGGGTGGGAGAGGCAGCCGCAGAAGGTGATGGAAAGCAAGGCCTGGGTCAGGGTGGTGCCCATCAGACAACCACATCAGCTCGACCTTCAACACTTACCCCTAATCCCACCAGCTTCCGTCCTCTTCCCTGTTGCCTCTTGTCCAAGGCCCCATCATCTCTTGGCTGATTATCACCGAGTTCTTCTCAGCGCCTCTTAGTGCATTCTGCAGCCAGCAGGCAGAGCTGTCGCAAAGCATAAGCCAGGGACTTGCCTGCTGATACAGTGGATACGAATTTGCCTGCCAATGCAGGGGACACAGGTTCCATCCCTGGTCGGGGAAGAGCCCACGTGCTGCGGAGCAACTAAGCCCCTGTGCCATAGCCACTAAGCCTGTGCTCTAGAGCCCCCAAGCTGCAACTGCTGAGCACATGTGCTGCAGCTATTGAAGCCTGCGCATCCTGGAGCCTGTGCTCCGAAACTAGAGAGTAGCCCCTGCTCGCTGCCAACTAGGGGAAAGCCCTCAGAGCAACGAAGACCCAGTGCAGCCAAAAGTAAATAAACAAATAACTTAAAATTATTAAATTATCAATAAATTATTAATTTATTAATAATTATTAAATTATTAACTCAGCACAAGCCAGATCCTGTCACTCCTCTGTCCCAAGCCCTCAGGCCCCCGGCATCACAGCTGAAGCCCTTCCAGTGGCCTCCCGTACACTCTGACCTCACCCTCACCCGGTTCTCTTCCTTACTCTGCTCTAGACTCAGCTGCCTTGCTGTTCCTTGAGCTCCGCAAGGACGGTCCTGTCCTGGAGTGTTCACACCTGCCGTTGCCTCTGCCTGGCCTGCCCTGCCTGCAGCTGCCCACCAGACTCTTGCCCTTACTCCTTCAGGTCTTTGCTCAAAGGACACCCCCACCACAGCCTTCCTTGACTGCTCTGCATAAATACTCCTGCTCCCCATCCAGTTTTAGGCTTCTTCACGGCCCTTATAAGCTCTTGACATTACTCCTAACTTGTCTCTTGGGTGTTTCTCTCCCTAGAGTGAACGTTCCATGAGGTCTCCATGAGTTCGAGCGCCACAACTGAAAGACCCTGCATGCTGCAACGAGACCCGGTGCAGCCAAATAAGTAAATAAATGTTTAAAAAAATAAATAAATAAAATTGAGTTATTAAAAAAAAAGATGGAGGCAGATGGATCACAGTCAGAGAAGGAGATGTGAGGACAGAAGTGGAGATCAGAGAGAGAGAGAAGAGAGAATATGGTAGCTTTTGAAGAGGAGGAAGGAGCTGCAAGCCAAAGAAAGCAGGTGGCATCTAGAAACTGGAAGAGGAAAGGAGGGGATTCAGCCCCAGAGCTTCCAGAATGAAATGCTTTCCCTGTGAACACCTCGATTTTACTGATGAGAGCCTTGTCCTATTTCCAACTTACAGAACTACAGGATAATATATTTTATGTTGCTCTAAGGGTTTGTGGTCCTCTGTTACAGCAGCTCTAGGAAACTCATGCTTCAGGTAAAGTGCCTATCATGGTGTCTTGTGCATGGTGAGCCTTTGTAGAAGTGAGCTGTTATTATCATCAGTCAAATGTTATCCTTCTCCCCACCTTTACCATTAAGGCTCCTGTTGGATCACCCCAGCTACTTCAGATGAAACCCCCACCCCCACAGGTAATTTCTAGCTCCTGAAACCCATCCCAGGAGATACCAGGATTGGAGTGGGCTTCCCAGAGCTCCCAAACCTTTCTAGGATCTAAAACTGCCTCCTGACTCCCCTGCTCAGCGTCCCTGTCACGGCTTCCCCTTCCCTCCCATGCTGTCTCCTTTAATCCCCTCCCCACTAAGCTATTTTTAAACCACTCCCCTTGCCGCTCCCTATTGATCTTCAACCTGTTACTCCCTGAAAGCACTTTGTGGCAGGGACCCAATGAATGCGTCAGATCTTTTGTCACCATCTGTCCCTTGGCTCGTTGAGGTCAGCAGCAGGAGCCCAGGCTGGAGAAGGTATAATCTCTGGCTCTTCCAAGCAAAGGCTTTCAGGGGTTCCACTTCCTGCTGGTGGAATGTATCCCGCCTTCACTGTACAGGAGCCACCCTTCTGGCCTTGAGGCTGATGGCGGGTCCCAGGAATGGTCCATGGGGTCCCATGTCCTCGTGCTATTGAACTGGGGGCAGCAGGCAGCGATGCTCAGAGGGCAGCTGTTTGAGCCTCAGCAGAGGAGGAAGCTACCAGCAGGGGCTGTCTGAAGGGGATGCAGTATATATATATTTAGAATTATTATTTGTTGTTGTTCAGTTGCTAAGTCATGTCCGACTCTTTGTGACTTTATAGACTACAGCACGCCAGGCTTCCCTGTCTTTCACTATCTCCCAGAGTTTGCTCAGACTCATATTCACTGAGTCAGTGATGCCATCAAATCATCTCATTCTCTGTCGTCCCCATCTCCTCTTGCCCTCAATCTTCTGTAGCATCAGGGTCTTTTCCAATGAGTTGGCTCTTCGCATCAGGTGGCCAAAGTACTGGGGCTTCAGCTTCAGCATCAGTCCTTCCAATGAATATTCAAGGTTGATTTCCTTTTAGGATTGACTGGTTGATCTCCTTGCTGTCCAATGGACTCTCAAGAGTCTTCTCCAGCACTACACATTATAAATTTATTTATCTCATACTCACTCATATGGCATTTACTTTGTACTAGGCACTATATTTTATTTTTAAGTATTATCCAAGTATTAACTGGGCTTCCCTGGTGGTTCAGATGGTGAAGAATCTGCCTGCAATGTGGAGACCAGGGTTTGATCCCTGGGTTGGGAAAATCCCCTGGAGAAGGGAATGGCTACCCACTCCAGTATTCTGGCCTATAGAATCCCATGGACAGAGGAGCCTGGCATGCTACAGTCCATGGGGTCGCAAAGAGTCAGACATGACCGAGTGACTTTCACTTTCAAGTATTAACTTATTTAACTTTCACATCAACATCGTGGAGTTGCTGCAGTTATTCTCTCCATTTTCAGATGGGGAAACGGAAGTATAGAAAGGTTTAGTAATTTGCCCAAAGTCACACAGCCTGTCAGGAGTGGTGGTGAGATTTGAACCCAGGCAGGATGTGTGTTTCACCATTACACTCTGTTCATCTCCATCAGGGGTAACAAGAGTTAGTGTTCTTTCTGAGATGTGAATCTCATTTCTAGATCCCCTCCTGACATCCTCCCCTTCCCTACTTATGATTACCCTACCTTGTCAGTCCTGGGTGGGTCTCCATAAATTTCCAGTCTGGGCTCAGCCGCCCAGAATTTGTTGGGTGCTCCCCAACCCTCCCTATCCTGGTCATTGTCATTTAACATCTGCCACCAATGGGCTGATCTTCCCAACGCTCTCGGAAGCAGGGGCTGTGATCATTCTCCCCATGTCACAGATGAGAAAACCAAGGTTCTAGTGTTGGACTATTGATCCCTCCTGGACCATCCTGTCTTCCTATGCACAAGTCACCTCAGCCCATCCCCCATCTTCCCCAGAGACAGAGCTTGGCCAACTTGCCCATGAACAGTTATCCATTGGCTAGAGCTGAGGAATGGTGTCCCCTTCAGGCGGGGGTGTACTCAGCTGCAGTCTTTGCTCCCTGCGGATTCACACGTAACAGCCAGTCTCACTTCTCTACTGTTACCTGAGATTGCAAGGGACCTCTGATCCCTGGTGGGGGCAGCCTGTTGGTGGAAGCCTCCTCCCAACTCCCATGTCCCTCGGTGTCCCCTAGGGTGCCCAACTCAGAGCCCAGGCCGAGGAAAGCTGGTGCCCATAGGGTCCAGAAGTTGGCCCACATGGACCTCCACAAGGCCCAACTCCAACATGGGTGCCCAGGGAGGAGGAAGAGAAGAGGGTGGGTGGGTCGAAATAACAGCAAAGTGTCGGGGTGCGGGGTGGAGGGGGGAGAAAGCAGAGCTCCGTAATTATAGAGGAAGAGGCAGTGATAAAATGATAATGGGCGCGTTTTGACCCTGGCTAACCAGTTCCGGAGCTGTGAAGTAACTCCCAGACGCGTGATGGAGGGCAAGGGGCTGCCGCCCGGGCTGCTGCTGAAACGGCGCTTTCACAAACAAGACGTAAATTGGATGCAAACATCTAATTAACCTTCTCCCTCGGTTCCTTCTCCGCGGAGGGGGAGGCAGCCCTCCCAGGGCTCCCTGCCTTCCCTCGGGGGATGGATTTGAGGGGAAGAGGAGGAGGAGGGGAGATGAGAGAGAGAAAGGAAGCCAAGCTTTTTTTTTTTTTTTTTAAATCAGCTCCCCTCGGGGTGAGGGCTGAGCTAAACCTCCAGCAGGGTTGGTTTTCTCAGTGGCCTCAGGCTTGATCTGAGCTCTGCATTCCTGTTTAATCGGCCCCAGTAAGCTCCCGTTATTCAGTAGGGCCTGGTATGGGAAAACTGAGAGTTTGGTTTTTGTTTTTCTCCTTGGAGGGGATGCAGTTCTGCAGAGCCTGCTTCCTGTGGGGATTCTCCAGGCTCTTGAGTCCTCTGGACACAGAGAATGAGGGTCATCTGAGGTAGTGGCTGTTATGCGTGTGCTTTGGGGGCACATTCCTGGGAGGTCCAGAGATTAAGACTCTGTGCTTCCAATGCAGGGAATGCAGGTTCAATCACTGATGGGGGAACTCAGATCCCACGTGCTGCCCAGCACGGCCAAAGGAAAAAAGAATGTGCAGTCGGAGCTCAGCCAAACCTCATCCCGGATGGCTGTGTTTCTGGGAGCCTTGGCTCATCTGTCTGCACTTCATTCATTCACTCGATAAATATTTATTGAGCTCCCACCGTGTGCCAGGCTTTGCTCTAGGGCTGGAAATACACTGGTGAACAAAACAGATCAAAGACAGAAAACAAACCCAACAAGAGGAAATTCTGTCTTCCTGGGGCTTTGAAGGGCGTGTGGGTGGTGGGTTGGAAGACAGACAATAGAGGATGAGCTGGCATGTGTTTGAGAGCATGAACTGCCAGAGTTCCCGCCTTAGTTCTTCTACTTACTAGCTATGTGACCCTGCATATGTTTTTCAATCTCTCCATGATCAATTCCATTTCTTTTTATTTAATTTTACAATAGTAACATATAGGAATCTTGAAAAACTAGTGCAAAACTTCTGTATAACCTTAAGTGTTAACATTTTCTGCTTACTCTCTCTGTCTCTGTCTCTATTTTTGTTTCCAAACCGTTCTGAGAGTGAATTACAGACATGGTACCTCTTTACCCCTAACTGCTTCAATGTCTGTTTCCTAAAAACAAATATATTCTCTTATAAAACCACAGTACTACAATCAGAATCAGGAAATAAACACTGATACACTACTATTATCTAATCATTATCTTATTTAGAGCTCCCCACTTGTCCTGATAATATCCTTCATAGCAAAAGAAATTCTGGGATCACATATTGCATTCAGTGTCATATCTTTTCAGCTTCTCTTCATTTGGAATCAGTTCTCCCAAGTGTCAGTCATTCAGTCTTGTCAGACTCTCTGCGACCCCATTCATCTACTATAGTCCACCAGGCTCCCCTGTCCATGGGATTGTCCAGGCAAGACTACTGGAGTGGATTGCCATCCCCTTCTCCAGGGGAATCTTCTTAATCCAGCAATTGAAACCAGATCTCCTGCTTTGTAGGCAGATCCTTCACCATCTGAGTGACTAGGGAAGTCCAAGACATTGATTTTTCCAAACTTTTTATTTTATATTGGAGTATAGCTGATTAACAATGTTGTGATAGCTTCCGGTGACCAGCGAAGGGACTCAGGCATACATATACATGTATCCACCCATTCTCCCGCAAACTCCCCTCCCATCCAGGCTGCCAGGTAACACTGACAAAGTTCTGTATGCTATACAGTAGGTCTTTGTTGGTTATCCATTTTAAATACAGCAGTGTGTACACGGACACTGATGTTTTTTAACTGATCAAATGTAAGCTCTGTAAGACGCCCTTCAATTTGAGTGTATCTGATGTTGCTCTATGATTTGATTCAGATTGTGCATTTTGCCAGGTGCCAAATATAGGTGATACCATGTTCTTCTTGGTACATTGTATCAGGAGGCACAAGATGCTTTTTGTTCTATTCCTGGTGATGTTAACTTTGGTCACTTGCTTTGGGTGGTATCTACCAAGTTTTTCCATTGAAGACTTAGTATTTTCTCTCTGTAGAAACATTTGGGGAGATGCTTTTAGATGATGTAAATATCTGGTTATTCTTCAGACTTTGGTTTAGCATCATTTGATGATTCTTGCCTGAATCAGTTATGATGATGGTATTTCCCAAAGGCAGATCTTCTAACTCCAATCTTCCATCTACATTTATTAATTAGACTTCTACTGTAAAGAAGAGAATTCTATAATCATTTTTGTGTTTACTATGTCACCATGGGCTCATGGACTCTTATTCAATATGCAGTAATCTTTTACTATCATTATTTATTTGGATGCTCAATTTGTCTAGATACGGTCAATGGGAGCCCTTTGAGCTGGCTCCTGTGCCCTTTGACGGATACTCAGGATTCTTTGGACACTTCCTTAATGTTTTTCACAGGCAGATATTGCAGAGTCACTATGCTTTCCTTGCTCCAGACCTGGAATTAGCCATTTGTCCAAGGGGCCTTGGTCCCTTTTAGTGGGGAATGGAAGGTAGAGGCCATGGTCTGGGGCTCCAGGTGTGTTCACTGCTACTGGGGTGTCGCTACATGTAGACTCTTTCAGCACACCCAGCTGGGAGCCACAGTTTCTCCACCTGTTAAATGGCAAACAATCATCCTCACCTCCTAGACTGTCTGAGAATTAACTGAGCCAGTGCCTGAAATATGCTCAGAACAAGTCTAGCCCATGGATAATGCTATGCAGTGTTTGTTAAGTCAATAAGAGAACCACTGTCTACTGTGTTAGACAGTGATAAATTCCCCAGAGAAAAAGCCCAACTGTGGAAGTATTCCAATATTATATACGATAATCAAAGAATCCTTCACTGAGAAGATGACACTTGAGTGCAGGCCTGAGGAGGTAAAGGGAAGCAGGCAGAAGAAACAGCCAGTGCAAAGGCCCTGAGGCAGGAACATACTTGGCCTGAAAGTGGATGCCAGCTCCCCAGACTTCAGGAAAGCCAAATTTCTAAGCAGACATGCCACTTTGGGGGGAAAGGAGGGGGTAGTTGGAGGGGGATTTGAAACCTAAATCTTGGCATGGGAACCTCCAGGGATGCAGTTATCATGGACCAAATACTCCCTCCATGCATGGGCCTGGCTAAGCATTTCCCACAGATTATCTCATTCTGTCCCATAATGCCCTGAAGAGCTGGGCAATGGTACTACCCCATTTTGCAGTCAAGAAGTTTGAGACTTAGGCTGAATGATTAACTTGGCCAGGATGCAGCTAGTAGATTGGGACAGGGCAGAACTGGAAGCCAGTTTATCTGTCTCTATTGGAAGCCAGTTTATCCTTCTCCAGACCTTGTGAGAGGTGGCAAAGACGTCATGAGCGGCTTTCCCATCTCTGCTCTGTTACTGTGGGGCTGTAGACCACGGGCGATGTGGGCCTCAGTTTCCCCATTTGCCGAAACAGCAATACCTCATGCTCTGGTGGTATTCCTCATGCTGGACTCACATCAAACTGGAAAGCGAGGTGTGCAGGGGGGGGTGGGTAACTCCCTCCGAGATGTGGCGATAGGCTGCTCCGCATGGCTTACCCACAGCTGCCCCTCCCCCACGGCCCCTCCGACGGCGCCCCCCTTCCTCTTTTTCACCCCATCTTCCCCAGGGGCAGCCAGCCAGCAAAAAGAGTCCCTCGGCAGCAATGATGAAGATGGATGTGTGATTGATTCAGCCCCCCTTCCCTCTGCCCTTCTGGTAGAAAATTAAAAGACCATTT
>SJXQ01002634.1:211137-293425 GCA_006408695.1 Aepyceros melampus
TTAAGGAGGGTTTGTAAATGACCCTCTTTAAGGAGCGAGTTTCTCTTTATAGACCCCAGTGCAGAGAGGGGAAGGAGGAGGGGGGAGCTGAGTGAGCCCCTTTCGCCCTCTTGGGGGTCATTAAGTGATTAGAAAGAAGGGGCCAGTTCTCCAGCCGCCATTCAGACGCAGGGATGCATTTATCACCGGGCGCTATTATTTATTGTTTTTTAAAAGGTTGCATTAGGCTCGCCCTGCTGTCTCCTGGCTCCCTTTGTGTGGTCAACTTCCTTTTGGGGCTGCCTCCTCTAGGAGCGCAAAGGCAAGGTTGCCCTAGCACCCACCCTGTGCCCACTTCCCATCCTCTCTCAGTGCCGCTCTCCACCCCACAATATGCCTGCCCCGCGCCTCACTCCATGGCCCGCTGCCCTCCTGGAGGCCACTCGCTGCCCTCTCTCACTTCCATGTGCAGGATAAGAGGCAATATCACCACGAGGATCCTGCTGTACCAGCCTGGCCTTGGCTCCCTCTCTCGACACAGAATACCTGTCCACTTCTTCCTCCTCTCCACCAGCACTGGAATTTCGTGAGGGTAGCAGCTCTGGTGTGTTCACGGTTGTATCTCAGATTGCCCAGCACAATGCCTGGCACAGAGTGGACGCCCAGGGAAAGCATGCTTGCAAGCACCCCAGGGGAGATATCATTTTCCTCCTCTGGGAATCAGAGAACATTCGACCCATTGGACAGATGGAAATACTGAGGCTCAGGGTCGCTGCAGAGTTGCGTGTACTGAGACGGGTACAGCTGGGACTTGAAGCTGGCTCTTGGCACTCATGAGAGAGAAAAAGACATTTGAAGGAAAGGAGGTCTATGCAGCCCTCTGATTCTAAAAATTTCTTTGCTTTTGGAAAAAGAAATTTGCAGCCAGCCATGGCCGGAGGACCTAACTTCTCCATTTTCTCATCTGTGATCATTGGAAAATACTAACTTGAAAATTTCCCTCCTCTGCTTAAAACCCGACTCTCCGTGTGACCCTACAAATCTTACCTCCTGTCACTCTCCTTCTTTCTATTCCTCCAAGCAGCAAGCTCTTTTAGCTCCCAGGCCTTTGCTCAGGCTACCTCCTTGCCTGGCGAGCTCTTCTCTCTTTCTTGGTCCGGCCTGTGTCCCCGACTTTGCATGTTAGAATCCCCTGGTCAAGTTTCTAAAGCTCACCAGCCCTTGAATCCCACACCAGACCAATCGAGGCAGAGTCTCTGGGGTGTGGCACTTGGCTGTGGATCGTTTAAAAATCACAGTAGGTGATTCTGAAGCCTTGGGGCAGTTGAGACACCCCAAGCCAGCCACTTCCTATCCCGTATCTGATCTGAGCCCAAAGGCCACTCCATGACTGCTGGGCAGGTTCAGGCCACCTTGCATTGTCTCCCGGTCAGTTATCAAACACTCCTTTGCACGAGCATGATTTGCACACCTGTGCCTCCCACATTCACTTGTAAAAGCGCAGGGACTGGTCTGTTCTATTCATAGCTGTGTCCTCAGTGCCTGGCGCACCACGTAATAGTTGCTCATCAAGGTTTTGGTGAATGAAGGAGTAAACCCTGAAAGAATGTGAGGCATTGAACCAAGACCTTGGAACAGAATGAGCAAGGGGCTTTATTGTGCTTCACGGATTCGCCCTTTTGCTGTTCAAAGACTGAAGCACAGATGGGGTGATAAGATGCCCAAATACCACCTGACTTTCCCAGCGCTCCTGCTGACCACCTTGCACCCCTTTGCTCTGTGCAGCTGCCCTCCCCCACCATCTCCCTGGCCTGCCGTCACGCATACCCCAACTTTGCCCCCACCACTGTCATCCCCGAGATGCCCTCTCCAGTTCTCTCTGCCAGGGCGTGGAGCTAGGGGTCACCCCCCAATGCCTAGTAAAGAACTTTCCATGGAGTAAGTGTTCCATGCGTGTCTGCTGAATAAACAACTAAGAGTCGCATCTGAATCTTGAAGGAAAGAATGGTAGGGTGTGTGTGCAGTCTGAAAAAGCATTTTTCATCTTATCATGTAATTTTATAACGTCATTGTATATCTGGAAAGCAAAGGAGGAAAACCTAAATGACAGTGGAAAAATGGAACTCACTCGCTCTGGAGTCGGCTGCATGAGTTCAAACCTCAGTTTTTCTTCCACTAATGAGCTGTGTTACTACAGACAAGTAATCTCTGTGCCTCAGGTTTCTCATCATAAAACTAGTCTCAGGGCTTCCCCGGTGGTCCGGTGGTTAAGACTCTGTGCTCCCAACATAGGGGGCCTGGGTTCAATCCCTGGTCAGGGAACCAGATTCTGTGTGCCGCAGCTAAGACCTGGAGCACTCAAATAAATAAATACTTTTAAAGAATCCTCCCCAAACTGTGGTCTTTGCCTTTCAAGATTATTATTATTCAATAGCACAGATATGATATATACAATACATTAATTATTATATAATCATTTTAAATGAATGAAGCTCTTAAAACAGTGCCTAGCACATATGAATGTTTAATAAACGGTATCTGGATTTTTTATTAATTGTATGTATATGTGTGAGTGTGTGAAAGTTACTCAGTCGTGTCTGACTCTTTGTGACCCCAAGGAGTATAGCCCACCAGGCTCCTCTGTCCATGGAATTCTCCAGGCCAGAATACTGGAGTAGGTAGCTGTTCCCTTCTCCAGGGGATCATCTCAATCCAGGGGTCAAACCCAGGTCTCCCACATTGCAGGAGGATTCTCTACGGTCTGAGCCACCAGCAGAGCCCAAGAACACTGGAGTGAGGAGCCTATGCTTCTGGGGAGGATGCCTGCCTTTTATGACTCAGAGACCCTCACATCTGGGAGATGGAGACTAGATCCAGATTCCTCTTTTAGGCTTGTCAAAGTTTTGGCCAATGGGAGGCACCATCAAGGGATTGGAGGGCGGAAGGACGGGAGAAACCAGGATATTTCTCTTTCTCTTTTCTGATAGCAGTTGCATCTCTGTGGCTCCAGCTCCTTCTGGAGTGCTACCGGCTGTGGCTCTAGTTCCTTCTGAGGATCCCCAGTGCCTGGCCTCTGGTGCTGCCACCCTCCTTTCCCTGTCCTTCCTGGGTAGGATGGAGACGACTTCCTGCTCTTGCTAATCCCCGGTGTCTCCCCACTGTGCCCCTCGGCTGTCGACACCTTCATCACCAGAGTAACCGACTCCCTGCATCATTCCTTCTGCTGTGAACACTTCAAAGGGCTTCTTCTTCTTCTTCAGTTATTTACTTACTTACTTTGGCCTGTGCTGGGTCTTTGTTGCTATATGGGCTTGTCTCTCGTTGCAGTGCGTGGGCTTCTCGTTGCGGTGGTTCCTCTTGGTTTGGAGCACAGGCTCGCGGGCGTGCAGGCTTCAGTCGTGCAGCACGTGGGCTCAGTAGTTGTGACTTGCAGGCTCTAGAGCACAGGCTTAACAGTTGCTCTGTGGCATGGGAAATCTTCCCTGACCAGGGATCGAACCCATGTCTCCTGCGTTAGCAGGCAGATTCTTTATCCCTGAGCTACCGGGAAGCCCTCAAGTGGCTTCTGACATCCTTGTTGGACCCTGACAGATACACACGGGGGCTTTGGGAATCCCAGGGAGGGGCATGTTCTGTAGCTGGTGGGAACTTGGAGCAGCTTCACAGACAAACTTACACCTAAGTTGAGTGCTGCTGAATGTTTGGTGTCAAGGTTTCCTGGTTGGATATTCCCTGAGCTTGGTGCTCTCACAACATTTAGTAAGCCCTTTTCTCAGCGTTCCTCAGTCTTGACACTGTGGATACTTCTTTGTTTGGAGGGTGTCCTGGGTGTGAATGTTTACCAGCATCCTTGGTCTCCACCCACTAGATAGGCCAGCATCCTCCAGCCCCTAGCTGTAACAACCTCAAATGTCTCCAGACACTGCCAATGCATGCTATGCACGCTAAGTTGCTTCAGTTGTGTCTGACTCTGTGTGACTCTATGGATTGTAGCCTGCCAGGCTCCTCTGTCCATGGGATTCTCCAGGCAAGAATACTGGAGTGGGTTGCCATGCCCTTCTCCAAGGGATCTTCCTGACCTAGAGATTGAGTCCCAGTCTCCTGCATTGCAGGCAGATTCTTTACCATCTGAGCCACTATGGAAGCCCATAATATTAACCAGATTGCTCTGGTTGAGGCTCCCTTCTGATGTCTATGTAAGACATCTAGCCCATTGTGTCTGTGCCCGAGTCATCCCAAAAGGGCCACTTGAAACATGCTGATGGCCAAGCCCCACCCCAAAGTGATTGACTCAGAATATCTGGGGGAAGAACCCTGGGCATTGGGGCATCTTGAAATTTCCAAGGTGATTTTGATGCATGGTCGAAGTTGAGAGTCACTGAGGTCACCCAGGGACATGTGACTTCTCCCTAGATTATTTCTGGATTCACAGAGAAGGAAACTGAGGCTCAGACAGCCTAAGTGTTGCCGTGCAAGTCTCCTACCAGGTGAGGGGAGCAGCATACCAACCAGGTATTGCCGAAACGCCTTTGTTAAACCAAATATCACGTCTAACGGGAAAAAAAATCCGTGCCTTCTAAACAGTCGCAGGCGTAAACTCACACCAAGCAACACAGCAACCTCCGCTTGACAAGTGGCGCCAGCCCTTTCTTGACACAGATGACGAAGACCCCCTGGGGTGTTTTCTTCCCCTCGGCGAGGTCTCCATTTCCCAAACCCATTTCATGCTCCGGAATAGCATCTGTGTCCTGCTTTCTCTCCTGGGACGATCGCGGAGTGCCAGTGGACGGGAGGCGTTGCCAGCCCACACATCTGTGATGCTGGTGACTCGGGGTGGCCAAGATACCCCACCTCCTCAGGTCCTGTCATCAGCCAGCCAGACTCTGGGCGGGGACTCTGCTCAGCCCTTCCTCCCAGTGTAGTGAAGGCAGGGCTTTTAGTGGAGCTGCTCGCTGAGGTCAAACGTTACTGTTTCTTTGCATTCAGCGCTTTCCTTTTCCCAGGGCACAGAAGTTCTGTCCAGTGAACCTGTGTGTGCGTGCTCAGTCGGTCAGTCGCGTCTGACTCTTTGCGGCCCCAGGGACTGTAGCCCATCAGGTTCCTCTGTCCATGCAATTTTCCAGGCAAGAATACTGGAGTGGGTTGCCATGTCCTACTCCATCGTATCTTCCCGACCCGAGGATCGAACCTGTGTCTTTTGCATCTCCGCATTGGTAGGCAGATTTTCTACCACTAGCGCCACCTGGGAAGCCCCACCAGTGAGCCTAAATCAGTTAATAAGGTTATTTTTGCACCTTTCAAAGGCTTTTTAAAAGCCACTCACTTCTTCTGAAAGTCTTCCTGGGCCATTTTAAGTCAAGAACCAGCAAACTCTGCCCTCCTCCCACGGCCACCTGTTTTTGTAAATAGGTTTACTGGCACACAGCCACGCCCACTAGTTTGCATACTGCATAGGACTGCTTTTGAGCTACAACAGAGTTGATAGTTGCAACAGAGACTGTATGGCCTGCAAAGCCCCAAATATTTACGATCTCGTCCTTTACAGGAAAGCTTTACAAACCCCAGTTTACTATGGTGACTTGGGGTGTAGAGGGGATTTTCATCTGGGAATCCCGAGTATGGGTCTCAATTCTACCAACTCATAGGAAGCCTGGGCAAGGTGTGCTAACTCTCCGAGCCTTAGTTTGCCTGTTTGTGATTGAGGATTATTTATTCTTGTTAGCTTTATCTCTGAATTGTATTTCCAAATTGAAATCCCAGATTTCACTCCATCTCCAGTGCCACTGCCCTGGTCTGAGCAGTGGTCTTCCCTTACTTCTACTAGAGCATCAGCCTTTTTGCTGGTTTCCCAACTCCCATTTCCTTCTACACACACTGCCAGAGGGAATTTTGTAAATTATCAGTCAGATTACATCACTCCCAGCTCAGACCCTCATTGCCTTACCTTCTTCCCATGGCTCCCAAAGCCTTGCTAGCTGACACCTTTGCCTCCTATCCTTACCTCCTTCCATCCCTCTCCCTGGCTCACTGTGTGCTAGCCGTCCTGGTCTTTGGGCTGTTGCTTAAACCCACAAGCTCACTCCTACCCCAGGACCTTTGCACTTGCTATTTTCTCGACCTGGATGGCTCTTCCTCCATCAACATGACTTGTACCCTAAATTCATACAGCTCTCTGCTCACATGTTGCCTGCCTCCTTAGAAAGACCTTTTCCAATCACCTTCTAAAATATTAAATTACTTAGTTATTTGTTCATTGTCTCCCCAAGCTAGATTGTAAACTCCATGAGGGCAGGGACTGTGTCTGTCTGGAAAGGTCATCACCAAATGCTCAAGATGGAGAATTGTGCCTAAGTCTGTATGTATTCAAGATATACTTGTTGGAAGAAAGGAAGAAAGGAATACTCACCTTGCAAAGGTTGTCAGAAAGATGTAGATACTGCATGTAAAATATTGAGCACCCTCCCTGGCACGTAGCAGGTATTCACTGGACGGTAACTCTTATTAGTAATAGTTGTCCAACCCACTGCTCTTAGCTCTTTGGGTGCTCTGCCTGCCCCCTCTCTCCTCATCTACAAATTGAGCAGGCCGGGAGGATTTTTAGGTCCTTCTTTTCTTCCTCTCTCTTTGGATCTCTGCTTTCCAGAGGTGCTGCCTGGAGGCGCCCCCATCCCCTGGCTTCTCTCCCCCCCCCCACCCCGTTCTCCCCATCAGGTGTTTTGCTCATCTTGGGTCTTAATTGAGATGGCAAATTCCAGGGACAGGGCTTACAGCCAACTCTTTCAGCCTCCTCTGCCAGAAGCAGGAGGAAGAAAACAAAACCCCAGCTACGTTTGGAGAGCAACCCTCTTTCTATCCAGAAGAAGGAGTCGCCCGTCTGGCCCACTTGGTCCAGCCCCGGGCGGCAGGAGTCCAGACTGGCCGGAGGCACGGTCCCGGCTTCCTCTCTGCTCTTGGATGAGAAGCACCTGACCTCCCCTTGCCGCCCCCACGGCCGCGGCGCCAAGTGAAGGGGGCTGTATTCTACTAAATGGAGACCAGGTGGTTCCTCAGGCAATTAGAAACCCCCAAGCTGGCGGTGGGCATTGATGTGTAGGAGGGCCTGCTTCCCGTTCTCTCTTTTCTGGCTTTATTTGTTTGCTTTGGATTAGAAAGCCTTGTGCAAAACTGAGCCCTTGTTTCCATCCTGTTTCCACTCCCCACAGGCTGGGAAAGACCTGACATTTGCAGACACCATCCCCGGTGAGCTGGAGGAGGCCCTGCAACCTAGCAGCTCATCCGGAAAATGGGAGACTAATTCCTGCCCTATGGGATCGCGGTGAACACGTTTTTGTAAAGATTACTTCTTATACCTGAGTATTTGAGTCACTAATGTAACAAGGATCTGAAGGTAGGATTTTCTGGGGAGAAGAAACAGGAGATGCAGAGGTGAATGAGTATCGAAGGCAGCAATGCTCACGGTATGGTTGAGGTTGGGGGGATAGGGCCCTATCCATGGATTTTACTGTGTATCTGGGAGGAAACGAAGGGTTAAAGAGGATGGCAGCATTCTCAAGAATCAAGGGAGATTTGCTTTGCTGGCTTGGGAGCAGGACCTACAGAGACGTGGACACCCACTTCCTGCTTCCACAGTTTGGTTGAGGGGGGCAGGGCTTACAGGACACAGACCTTTTAGAGCAAACCAGTTCTCTGCATTCCAGTCCCAGCCCTGCCACTAGGCAGCTGTGCAACCTCAAGCAAATCACTTAACCTCTCTGAGCTTTCTTTTTCTCATTTATAAGGTGAAGATGGTAGGGCTGTTGTGAAGATTTACTGACTGTAGCATTCGGAGGAGCTTACTACAATGCCCGTTATATCGTGAGCACTCAGTAAACTTTGAGGTCATCCTTTGTTTTGTTTTGGCTGAGCCACGGAGCCTGTGGGATCTTAGTTCCCTGACCAGGGATCAAACCCATACACCCAGCACTGGGAGTGTGGAGTCAACTACTGGACCGCCATGGACGTCCTTCATCATCCACAATAACAATAACACCTCCCATCCCATTCACCAGCCATTGAGTACTGTTTTCAGATTGCAAACCACTTTTCAAGTACACGCTCCTATTTAGAACACAAACAAGCTCAACTTATATTCCCTGATAGCCTACAGGCGGAACTGGGAGGGAGCTTGGTGTCACCTAATGGAGGTGGCCTTGAGTTAAGCCAGAGGACGGGCTGGCTTGGATGGATGGGGGCAGGCAGGGTATTCCAGGTGAGAAGAACCATGTGAGCAAGGAACAGTGCAGGGAAGGTCACAGGACATGGGACAGTGGGAGATAGGTCCGTCTGGAGTGGACGGTTGTTACCAGGAGGAATTTAAAATAAGGTCTATGTGCTAATCCTGTGTGCTGGAGTTTCCTCTCTTGTGGTGTCCTTCCTAGACAACCCCTTGGCTACCAGCAGCTCCTTGAATATATTTGAACCTCCTGGCAGCTACCTGACATCCTCTCTCTTTCCTTCCTTCCTTGCTTCCTTCCTCTGTCCTTCCATTCCTGTATCTATTCTTTTATACACCCATTCTTTTTTAAAAAAGATTAATCATCCAGCTATTCATCAGTCCATCCGTCTGCTGATCCTCCTTCCTCTTTTCCTTTCATAAATCCTCTACCAGTCTTTTGTAGTCCCCCCTTCTTTCCTGTCCTCTATCCTTCAGCTTTTCCATCCATCCACCCACCCATCTAATCATCCATCCATCCATCATCCATCCATTTATCCGAATCAATTCATTTCAATCAGCCATTCATTTGTTTATTCCTCCAACAAACATTCAACTGCCTGCATGCGAGGCTCAGAGGGAGAGCTCAAAGATGAGTTCAACAAGGCACATAGTAGGTACTCAATCAAGACTGGTTACTGGATTTCCTATGAGAGTTCCCCAGCCCCTGTTAAACCTTACTGATCTCAAATAGATTTCCCAAGGCAATCAAGCGGTAAACAACATGATTCCCCTCTGAAGTGTTTGGATGGAGAAGAGGGGAGATGTCAGAGGCAGGAAAGAGAACATAGAAATCAGTGCTGAATCCCTCCCCATTTAGCCTCCTGCCTCATGGCTTCTTGGCTCTCCCACAGATCCTAGGGCATCAAGTTACCACTCTCATTTCCTCCTTGTGATCCTACTGGGGCCTTAAGCAATCAGTGACCTCCAAAGCACCTTCTTCTCTCAACAAGAGCTGGTTAAAGGCAACATGCAGGGTTCTTGACTTCAGTGGCTGCTGGTTCAGTGGGTAGAAAGGGACTTCAGGAAACACCACACCAGTGGTTTGTTTTGATTCTTTAAAAAACCAAGATGGAAACCTATAGGAAGTGGGATGCTGCCTAACCCAGACCTTAGTTAGATCTTAATCGAATATTCAAATCCCACCACCTGTTTGGGAAAACCACGGATGCTTCTCTCAGCAGCAAGCTGGTCTTACTCATCCCAGGACCGAGAGGTACCAACTGCCCAGAAGTCAGGGCTGGAATAGCCCCAGAAGGTCACAGTCCACAGGGTGGAATGTAACCCCATGGGGCTCCAGGAGAGGGTTTTTACCGCTCTGTGTGCAGGACACTATCTGATGCTGAATCTCACGGTGAGAAAGTGACTCCCTTTTGCATCCTTTCAATTCCATCAAGGATCAAGTCTCAGCTAGGTACTGCTTTGCCTATAACACCACCCAACACTGGCTAATCTCTATATTTTTAACAAGAGAGAGCCAACCCAGACAATAATCTTTCAGCAGATAATAGGAATGAGCTAGAATTTAATAATAATGTTTTCTGGTGATATTTATTTGTCTAGTTAGCTTCTGATTATGACATTTCAGTGGTTTCCCACTTAAGGTCAGGATAAAAAATTTTCCTCTCAAATAAATCTAGGGGAACTTCCCTGGCAGTCCAGTGGTTAAGACTTCATCGTCCAGTGCAGGGGGTGAGGGTTCAATCCCTGGTTGGGGAGTTAAGATCCCACATGCCTTGCAGCCAAAAAACCAAAACATAGAACAGAGACAATATTGTAACAAATTAAATAAGATTTTTAAAATGGTCCACATCACAAATAAATCTTAAAAATAAAATAAATTTAGGTAAAAACTGAGTCAATTTAAATAAACATACGAAGTAAATGATGTTCAGTTCAGTTCAGTTGCTCAGTCATGTCTGATTCTTTGCGACCCCATGAATCACAGCAGGCCGGGCCTCCCTGTCCATCACCAACTCCTGGAGTTCACTAGGAGTGCTAATATCTGACACAGGGCTTTTGGAAAGGAGTCAAATTTGAGAGATTCTCATTATATCCAAATTCATAAGGTAAAGAGTAGATGGCTAATGCTGATATAGTGCCTACTATGTGCTAGACACATTTCTAAAGTTTTAAATGGGCCTTGGGACTGAGGACTGCTCAACAGCCCTAGGAGGTAAGTAAAATTATTATCCCATTTCACAGATGAGGAAACTGAGACGCAGAGAGGTTAAGCAACTTGCCCCAAATCTCACAGCTAGCAAATGGCCAAGGCAGGGCTTGCACCCAGGGAGTCTGGCTCTTAAGGACTGTGCTCAGCACCACTAGGCTGCAATTCCAGAAGAAGAAGAAGAGGTGATGACACCCCAAGATAATATTGGGTTAGCCAAAAAGTTCACTCAGGTTTTCCTATAAGATGTTATGGAAAATGAACTGTTTTGCCAACCCAGTGTATGTTTTACATACTCCCTGCCTCGTGACCACCCCTGGATTATTTCTCTAATTGGTTTGATCCAGAGTCTTAGCAGTTCCGGAAGTAGAATAGCCAGTGGAGCTGTTAACACCTAGCCTGAGCTGGGTCCAGCGAGAATCCTCTTTCTTCCCCCAGCGAGGTTTGGGCATCCACCAGTCTGCTCCCCCGGGCCTTTCATTCTCCCCTGGCTCTTCTGTTTTGCAATCCTGACTCTGGGCAGCCTTTCCCCAGGGCCCCCTAACCCTGTAAACCCTGCCTCCCAGCTGGCTTGCCCTCTACCCAGGCCTCCCAGGAGCCGAGTTCCCTGGGACCGCGGGCCAGGGCCGTGATGCCCCACTGCCCGCCCGTACTTGAGCACGGCCTCTTTGTCTCTCTACCCTTGGGACAAATGTCTCATTCCCCAGGGTGTCAAGGGGAAAATTAATCACCCGGGGGAGATCAGTCAGCCTGCTGACTTGGCAGGGGAAAGACAAAGAGAAATAGGGTGTCTCAGGGATTGGTTGGGTCCCCCATTAAGGGTGGAAAAATGCTTGCTGTGCGATTACAAATGGGCAACAGTCCCGTCGGCGACTCCCGTCCCCGTCACCTCGGGGAAATCGCTGCTGATGCGGTTCTGCTGGAGAAGGTGGCTGTCTCCTCTCCCGGTCACTCTGGTGCTGCCCTCCTCCAGGTCAAACCCCAGCCCCTCCACCTGCCTTCAGGGCCGACGTCTGCTTTTTCTCCCCAGCTGTGCATCCTGCATGGTCACTCAGAAGTCAAGGTCCGGTCACTTTGGCATCAAACCAGTGGCACCTTAAAAAAAACACAAACCAGGGACTTCCCTGATCCAGTGGTTAAGACTTCACCTTCCAATGCCGGGGGTTTAGGTTTGATTCCTGGTCAGGGAACTAAAATCCCACCTGTGTGTGTGTGTGTGTGTGCGTGTGTGTGTGTGTTAGTTGCTCAGTCGTGTCCAGCTATTTGTGACCCCATGGACTGTAGCCTGCCAGGCTCCTCTGTCCATGGGATTCTCCAGGCAAGAATACTGGAGTGGGTTGGCATGCTCTCCTCCAGGGGATCTTCCGGGCCCAGGGATCAAACTTGCGTCTCCTACTTTAGCAGGAGGATTCTTGACCACTGAGCCACCTAGCAAGCCCTTTCAAGTATGTGCTAAGTGAATTAGAAATAGAAGATTTGGACTTCCCTGGTGATACAGTAGATGGGAGTCCACCTACTCCCTTCTGGACCCAGGGATCAAAACCATGTCTCCTGCAGTGGCAGGCAGATTCTTTACCACTTGAACCAATGGGAAAGCCCCAAGATCCCACATGCCCTGAGACCAAAACCAAAACATGAAACACAGACAATATTGTAGCAAATTCAATAAAGCCTCTAAAAATGGCTGACATCAAAAAGACAAAAAATCAAACCAGTGGTTCTCTGTGGGGAGGGAGCTGGGGGGACAGGCAGGATAGGGGTAGGGTCTAAAGAGCCACACACTACTCTGTATAAAATAAATAAGCTACAAGGATATGTTGTGCAGCACAGGGAATATAGCTAATATTTTATAATAACTATAAATGGAGTATAGCCCTTAAACATTGTGAATATCTATGTTTATTTCTATACTTTATATAATGTGATACAGCAACTATACTCAATAAAAAAGTAAAATTAAAAAAATTTTTTTTTCTTTTTTGGTCACACTATGCTGCATACAGGATTGAACCTGCGCCCTGCAGTGAAAGTTCAGAGTCTTAACTGATGCACTGCCAGGGAAATCCAAAAACTTAAATCAAACCAGTCAATCCTAAAGGAAATCAGTCTTGAATATTCATTGGAAGGACTGATGCTGAAGCTGAAACTCCAATACTTTGGCCACCTGATGGGAAGAACTGACTCCTTGGAAAAACTCTGATTCTGGGAAAGACTGAGGGCAGAAGGAGAAGGAGACAGCAGAGGATGAGATGCTTGGGTGGCCTCACTGAATCAGTGGAGCTGAGTTTGGGCAGGCTCCGGAAGATGGTGAAGGACAGGGAAGCCTGGCGTGCTGCCGTCCATGGGGATGCAGAGTCTGCTTAGTGACTAAACAACAACAGTGGAAAGAAAAAGGATCTTAAAAAAAAAATTGAGCTCTAATTCACATATAATAAAAAATAGTGAATCATTATTTTGTACACCTGGAACTTATTTAATATTTTACATCAACTATACTTCATTAAAAAAAAAAACCTGAATGACTCTTGAACCATCGTATGGGAGGTACCACAGTGTAGGGTTTATGGGTACAGATTGGAACTGGGTTAAGGGGAGCCTGTGTGACCTCGGGCAAGTTGCTTAATCTCTCTGGGTCCCAGTGTCCTCCTTTGGGAAGTGGACCGTCCCTACTGTGCCAGTCTTGGGCTTTGGATCCCATCCCTGCTCGCCTGTTTTTCCCACAGACAACCCAGCCCAGGCTCCCCTGTGTCAGCCAGGTCTAGCCATTCAGAGTAGAGGGGAAGGGAGAGGCCGGGGACTTCTCCCTCTCTCCCCCTGCCCTGGGGGCGTCTCTGCCAGCGGCTGCCTCTCCTCCTGCTGGGTTTCCAGTTGTGGGTCCAGCTTCCAGCAGGAGGCTCTTGGTCGCTGGGCTCTGGGAACGTCACTTTACTCCCTCTACCTCCAGCCGAAGTGGAGGGAAGCATGGCTGGTAACCAATTTCTTGCCTTAACTTCCTTCTGGGCTTGTACTTAAAGAGGTGTCTGTCTCCTGGTCAGATGCTGATTGATATGCTGTCTCATAGGGCGGTTATGGGATTGGACGAGTCAGGGTGTGAAGAAAGATTGAAGCACTTTGGAAAGCGTCTGGCACAGAATAGGTGCCACGCAAGAGCTTCTTACATAAAACAAGAGCAGCTAATACTGAGTGCTTACACCCCAATAGGCATTTTGCCTTGTTGCATCATCTCGCTTAATTATCACAAGGCCAGTCCATCCTAAAGGAGATCAGTCCTGAATATTCATTGGAAGGACTGAGGCTGAAGCTGAAAACTCCAATACTTTGGCCACCTGATGCGAAGAGCTGACTCGTTTGAAAAGATCCTGATGCTGGGAAAGATTGAAGGTGGGAGGAGAAGGGGAGGACAGAGGATGAGATGGTTGGATGGCATCACCGACTCGATGGACATGAATTTGAGTAAACTCCCGGAGTTGGTGATGGACAGGGAAGCCTGGCGTGCTGCAGTCCATGAGGCTGCAGAGTCGGACATGATTGAGCGACTGAACTGAACTGAGACATTTTGACTATCTCCAATTTACAGGGAAGCACTCTGAGGGCTCAGAGAGGGTCAGGGATGCACAGGGTCCTGTAGCTTATATGTAGTAGAACCCACAGGCTGTGTGCCCTTTGACAGAGCCCCTGTACATCTGTGGGTCTTGGACACCTCAGTCTTAGTCAGGTTGTTCAATTCCTGCCCTCTCTGCTTCAGAGGATCACTGTGACAATGAGATGAGATGACAGATTCTAGGGACTGTTATTGTAACCTCAACGCTTCATTGCAGAACAGTTGTGAGTTACACACAGTTGTCCCATTTCACAGATTGGCAACCTGAGGTTCAGAAACAGCTAAGTACGTTTGCAAAGTTGGATGTCTAGGCACCATTGTGTGTCTATAGGTTAACATCATCACATTTTTCCAGTTCTTTCTTCCTCGCCTTTCTCTCTGGTTTGCTCTTTCTTTCTCAGGAGTGACAAGTCACCCGCAGACGTATCCAAGCTCTCAAGGGGCTCAAGTTCTGTGTTCTCTTTTCCTTCACTCCTCAGCCCAGTTCTTGAAAGCTATTTCTAAAGATAGAAAGGATTGATATAGCAAAAAATGGGTTAAATCCACTAGCCACGTGTGGCTATTTACTTTTACATTAATTAAAATTAACCAAAATTTAAAGTCCGGTTCCTTAGTTGCCCTGGACACTTTGAGGGCTCCATGGTCACTCTTTTGAATATAGCACAGGTCTAAAACGTCTTCATCATCCTGGAGTTCATTAGTAAGGCTGGTTCATGACTGACATTTCAGGTTGAATATTTCTTGCCGTGGGAGCAACAACCCCGACCTCTACCCACTGAATGCCAGTAACATCCCTCTCCAGTACTGACAACTCAAAACTGTCTCCTGACATTATCAAATGTCCCCTGGGAGGGTTAATGTGGCCCCTGGTTGGGAACCACTGGCCATAGCGATTAAAAAAAAATTCTTTTCTGACTCAGAACTAAGAGAAATGGGCATATTAATGCAGCTGGAAGGACTGAGGTTTTAACGCAGAGAAATTGTTGTGATGGTGATAGAAATATGGATCTAGGGATCAGCTAGACCTTTATTGAAAGCCCCACTCTGCCACCTTCTTGCTGAGTTACTTTAGGCAAGTTGGTTTACCTCTCTGAGCCTCAGCTATAGTGTTCTCAGCTATCAGATGGGGGTAATCAGATGATGTATTTGGAGTGTTTGGAACACAAGAGGCATCCAGGAAGGGTAGCTTCCCCCTTTTTTAGTGCAAGGATGTCTCCTGCAGATAGGAAATCCGTGACCAGTGGTCATAGGAAGCAGGGGATGGGAGATCTTGCCTGCTGTGAGGCTCCCCGAGCCTGGAATCAGAAAAACCTTATCCCTGATCTCCAGGGGGACGCTCTGGGGGCCCTGCCCTCAGGTCAGGTCCTGCTGGGGTGGGGGCGGACAATGGAGGTGTACCGCTGTAGGGCCAGAGGAAAGGGGGGCCAGGGGTCCATTCATCCAGAAAATCCATCAATGCAGAGGAAGGGGGTGGGCAGCTCTACCCAGGAGGGGTTTGCAAGCCAGGAGTGAGGAAAATTGATGCTTGCAGGAGACAAAGAGAGCAGGCCAGAGTGGGCCCCCAGGCCAGCTCCTTCCACAGGTGATAAGATTGATGGGCAGACGAAGGAGGCCGCCTGAGTGATAGATAATTTCAAATCGGCAGTAAACACGGCTGTGGGGACTCCTGGCTTTTCGAATGAGTGTGACACACCAGTGTGGAGGGGAGATCAAGTGACTGATTAGCAAGCAAGACAGCCAGAGAGCCTTCTGAGAGGCAGCTGGGCTTGGCGGTGCTGTCTCTGGAGGAGGGCATGTGGATATGAAGCCCGGGGTGGACGGAGGTGTACGCAGCGCCTTGAGGCTCAGGCATCTCAGCTGTTGTGTGTTCTTTTTGTTATTCACCCAACAAGTATCTAATTACCTCTTATTATGTGCTACGTGCTGGGCTCCATGCTGCGGATACAGCTGGGCGCAAGGCAGACAGGGTCCCTGCCCTCATGGGGCATCTAGTCTTGTGGGCGAGAGACTGAGTAAACAATGAAACGAGTGAACAAGTCAATTTTTCAGTTATTACGGACTCTCTGAAAGACATAAAGCAGAGGATGGGGGCTTTCCTAGTGATGAGTGGTTAAGAATCTGCCTGCTGATGCTGGGGACATGGGTTCGATCCCTGGTCTGGCAGGATCTCACATGCTGCAGAACAACTAAGCCCATGCACCACAACTGTTGAGACTGTGCTCTAGAGCTCGGGAGCCACAACTAGTGAAGCCTGCGTGCCATGGAGTCCACGCTCTGCAACAAGAGAAGCCACCGCAATGAGAAACCCGAGCATCAGAACTAGAGAGTAGCCTCCATTTGCTGAAACTAGAGAAAGCTTGCATGCAGCAAAGAAGACTCAGTGCAGTCAAATAAATAAATAACAATTTAAAAAATAGAGGAGAGGGTAGAAAGAGTGGCAGAGGGCTGCTTCAGATCAGTAAACTCAGGCACAGCCCCTCTGAGGACAGGACGTGCTGCTGAATGGTGAGGAGGAGCCGGCCATCCAAAGAGTGGAAACCTGAGGACAAGCAGGAGTCATCTTGGGGCTTCCCCAGTGGCTCAGCTGATAAAGAACCTGCCTGCAAATGCAGGAGACATAGGAGATTTGAGGTAGACCCCTGGGTCGGGAAGATTGTCCTGGAGGAGGGCATGGCAACCCACTGCAGTATTCTCGCCTGGAGAAGCCCATGGACAGAGGAGCCTGGAGGGCTACAGAATGGGGGGTTGCAAAGAGTCAGACACAACTGAGTGTGCACATACTCCCACACAGGAGTCATCTTACCTACACGGAACTTTTTCACACAGTGCTGTGCCTGGCATACAGTAGGTGTTTAATAAGGAGGAATGAACATGGGAGGAGAGTGGAGGGTGAGTGAGAGGGTCCTGTGGGAGTGTGGGCTTCCTCCTCCCCGGGATGTTTCAGGAACTCGGCTGACTCTCTCTGGGTGTCTTAGGACAGTCTGGGCCCGAGGCAGGGGAAGGAACCACGTGAACTGGCTGAGTGTGCACCTCTGTGTGTGTTCTTGTTTGTCTCCTCTCATTAGCTTGCAACCTCCAGAAGGGCAGGGATTTCTGACAATTTGTTCATTGCTGCATCTCCAGTGCCTGGCACATAGTAGACGCTCAACAAATATTTGTTGAAGAACGAGCAGATGAATGAGTGAGTGAATTAAATTCTCACAAACCTCATCGGGTAGGCACTTTTATCATCCCCATCTGCAGATGAGGAAATGGAGGCTTAGAGATTTCAAAGACTGAGCAAAGTCTATGATTAGTAAGAGACAGGTTGTCTGATGTCAAAACCCAACGTTTTCCCCTTTAGTCCAAATGGTCTCTAATTTCATAAGCAGCGTACTAACTGGTAAGTGAAAGTGAAAGTGTTAGTCGCTCAGTTGTGTCCAACTCTTTGCAATCCCATGGAATGTAAACACCAGGCTCCTCTGTCTGTGAGATTTCCCAGGCAAGAATACTGGAGTGGGTTGCCATTCCTTTCTCCAGGGGATCTTCCTGACCCAGGGATCGAACCTGGGTCTCCCACACTGCAGGCAGATTCTTTACCATCTAAGCCACCAGGGAACTGAGACAGCAAGCAAAAGCCAAGAGAAAAAGATTCCCCTATAATCCCACTGGATGAGAAACTCATCCTGATTATGTTCTGAGAATTGGGATCAGGTCTTGTCCACAGGCATGGTTCCTTTACATGCTTTTTGTTGGTTTTTGTTATTTGGTTTCTTTGGGACATGCTACTTGGCATGTGGGATCTTAGTTCTCACACCAGGAATTGACCCTTTGCCCTCTGGAATGGAAGCGTAGAGTCCTAACCACAGGTTGCCAGGGAAATCCACTGCATGTTTGCTTTGTGGCTGGATCTACTTTGAGAGGTCATTAGCTACTTCTTCCAGGAAGACAGTTTGGGGCCCAGAGATGAGATGATGCTTTTGGCTGGATTCTTCCTCCTCACCCTGTTTACCCCAGGAAATCTCAAGTTGTGTCTACCCAGGTCCCTTTGCAAGAGTACCTCAGTTCAGTTCAGTTCAGTTCAGTCGCTCAGTTGTGTCCGACTCTTTGCGACCCCATGAATTGCAGCACACCAGGTTTCCCTGTCCATCACCAACTCCCGGAGTTCACTCAGACTCACGCCCATCGAGTCGGTGATGCCATCCAGCCATCTCATCCTCTGTTGTCCCTTTCTCCTCCTGCCCCCAATCCTTCCCAGCATCAGAGCCTTTTCCAATGAGTCAACTCTTCGCATGAGATGGCCAAAGTACTGGAGTTTCAGCTTCAGCATCATTCCTTCCAAAGAAATCCCAGGGTTGATCTTCAGAACGGACTGGTTGGATCTCCTTGCAGTCCAAGGGACTCAAGAGTCTTCTCCAACACCACAGTTCAAAAGCATCAATTCTTCGGCGCTCAGCCTTCTTCACAGTCCAACTCTCACATCCATACATGACACTGGAAAAACCATAGCCTTGACTAGACGGACCTTAGTCGGCAAAACAATGTCTCTGCTTTTGAATATGCTATCTAGGTTGGTCATAACTTTTCTTCCAAGGAGTAAGCGTCTTTTAATTTCATGGCTGCAGTCACCATCTGCAGTGATTTTGGAGCCCCCCAAAATAGTCTGACACTGTTTCCACTGTTTCCCCTCTATTTGCCATGAAGTGATGGGATCGGATGCCGTGATCTTCGTTTTCTGAAAGAGTACCTGGCAGGCAATAAATTCAGTTCTTTATACCCAGCCGTTTTCCAGGTGCCAGAGGGCTTGGTTACGTCATGAGACAGGATGCCTAGGACACCAAAGCAGCCCAGACTTTCAACAAAGCTTTCTCATCCAGATTCTACGCTTGGCTCACGGAAGTGTCTCTCTTGGGGTGCAGCTTTCGCAGGCGGAGCTGGGGGAGAGCCTTGCCACCTCTTATCTCTTACAACATCCCCTGCAGAGGAGCTATCTCATTAGCATAAAACATAACAAACCAGTCTGGGCCTCTCTGTATAATGGGAATAACGGCGCCCATGTTGTGGGGTCACTGAAGGGGTTGCCTTGGTTGTACTCAGAGGACACATAGAACACAGCCTGGATGTGCAGGCCCACAGGCCATGGGGCTGTTCGGCTTCCCTGCCCCCCTGCCCTGGGCACTGAGCTATGCACTTCTCACATAACCTGTGCAGCCACGTGCTGTCTGTCCACAGACAACATTCAGTCTCAAGAATATGGTCAGTTCATAACAGCACACGCTTCCTGGATGCTCACTTGGTACCAGGTATGTGGGGCTAAGTTCTGCACACAGATTAACTATCGAATCCTGCCAATAACCCAGTGAGGTGGGTGCTACTGTTTCCATTTTACAAATGAGGAAACTGAGGCATGGAGTGTTTTGATTGCTTGCCCAAGGCGCTACCCAGTGCACATGACCCTGGCTTTCCTGCTCTGCTGTTGAACTCATTCCAGGGACACAGACCTCAGAGGGGACCACTAGGCCCTTTGTGCCCTGCTGGAGCCCAGAGAGCGAGGAGAGAGCCCACCAGGACACACTGGCCCAGCTTCCCTCTGAGGGCTTGGTCCTCTGCCCTTCCAGTGTCCTTGAACCTGCGTGGCGAGGGGTCGCCGTCTCATCTGTATGACTCCCACAGAAAGCTGGCGACGGCTCCCAATGCATCACCGGGTGGCAGTCACGCCAGAGCCAGTGTGTCATTTCCATCCATCTTTTTTCCAACCGCTCCTTGTCAGGAAGCAGGAGAGGCCAGGAGGGGGTAGGAGGAGAGGAACAGGGAAAGATGGATGGGGTGGGGGCAGATGAGGAGGAGGATGGAGGAGAGGAAAAGGGGGAGAAGAGAGTAAAGAGAAAGAAGAGAGCGGTTGAGGAAGAGGCTGACGAAGAAAGGAGGTGAGACAGAAATGTGGAAGGGGGACAGCGGTGTGTGATGATGAAGGAAGGGATGAGAGAGAAGGCAGAGGTGCCCAAAGAGGACTCGGAGAGGGGAGCAGGGGTGTGGGAGGGATGGGGAGAATGGTGACTAGCAAGGCTGCAAGGGAATGCAAAGTGTCAGGACAGACTTTTGCAAGGGAACCCAGGCAGGAGGGAGCTCCGAGGGAAGAGTTGAGAGGCAGGAGGCAAGGAGGCTGAAAACCACCAGCTCCTGCATTTTCTTGTTTTGTCAATCACGGCTGGTCTCGCCTCTGCTAGGTGGCCCCGTGCAAACACTAGATCAAGGTGGTGGTCATCGGAGCGACATGCCTGTGTGTGATGGGCACGTAGGAGGCTCCCAGCAGATGCCCCTCCAGGACTGGGCCGTCCCTGTGGGTCCTGGGGCTGAGACTTAACCTCTCTGAGCCTCATTCCCCCATCCACAAGGCAGGTGTAATAAAAGCCTTCCAAGGCATGGAGGGCATGCATGTGACATAGGCACAGAGTACCAGCTCAGTTATCGTAAGGGGTGTGCCCCTTGTGGTCAGGAGAGAATTTCTCAGAAAGAAATTTCTCTCCTCCCCTTCCGGTCTTGGAAATCCTAGGGGCCTGTCGAACGAATGATGGAGCCCCTTCCTGGAGCAGCAATGTCCCAAGAGGGTATTTTGTGGCAGAAAAGGCACTGGATTAGGTGCAGATTTGGCGAATTCGTGATAACACTGAGTGAACATCTTTATGCATCCATCTGCTGGTTTCTGAGGAACTGTTTCTCAGGATAAATGTGCAAGGTAGAATTGAAGGCATTGAGCAGGGAGCTGGTTATTCTCCATCAATCCATTCATTCTCTGTCAACCCCTTCATTCTCTACCTTCTTCTGCCCTGCTCTGTGCCTTAGGAAGCTGAATATACTTCCTGGGCTCTTTTGCTTTGGGGCTTACATATCCGGCAACGGAAGGCTCCCACAAAAGATTGGAAATAAGAGGAAAGAAAGACTGGGCAATTGCTTCCTGGCTCCCTCCTGGCTTCTCTACTGCCTGGAACCATTCTTGTCCCTCCAGACTACAACTCCTATGGTCCCTCCCCAAACCTCACTGTGCCTTCCTGGAACCATTTCCTCCCCTTCAGCACTAGGGTCGGGGGACAGCTCCCCCATTGTTGCTAGCCTCTGGGCCTTTCAACCTTTCTTACTGATTCTCTTGATTCTCCATACATCTCCATAAGCAGTCCTTTCATTAAAATCTTTTTATTTGAACCATCTTGGGAGGCTTGCACCATTTACCAACAACATAGCAAGCATTAGCTGATGAGGTTTTTAAAAATAATATAGGAATTGTGAATGGCTTTTCCAAATTTTCATTTGCCCTTCTTTGATGATTAGTAAAGGATGCACTATGGTTCTCAATGAGTGGCAATTTTGGACCCAGGGGACATTTGACAATGTCTGGAGACATTTTTGATTATCTCCAAAATAAGGAGGCTACTTGAAGCTAGTGAGCAGAGCCCAGAGATGCTGTTAGATGTCCTACAATTCACCGGACAGCCTTCACAACTGGAAATTAGCTGACCCCAAGTGTCCCGAGATTGAGAAACCATTGCCCACAGACCACATGGGGCCACTTGTTTAACCCTTGATGAGAACATCTGTGTCCTTCAGCCTGTGTCCTAAGAATTTGGCAAATACAGACTATAGACCTGACTTGGCAACCATTTGTTTTGTGATCTTGGCTGACATTCTTCATCAGTTCAGTAAGGCCTTCTCTCCTTGTCCTGTGCTCCCACCTCCCACTGACTTTTGGTGATGACCAAGTGGGGAAACAGGCAGGAAAGGGTTTGAAAAAGTGTAAAGTCCCTTGCAAATCAACCAGACTTATGGTTCCTGAGTACCTACCAGGTGCTGAGGGTTCAGATCAGAAATTCACTGCCCTGGAAAAGTGTAACAGAGATGCATGCAATCCAAGAGGGGCCACTGCACGTGTAGGTCTCCAGAGGGTGGAGCTGCTGGTGGTCAGAAAGCCATGGGAGCTTCCTGATCCAACTTTTCCTTGCACAGGGGAAAAGGTCTTGGAACTGTCTATATTTTCCCTACTGGCTAGGACACAGGAAGGGCATTTGTGGATCGAGCTCCTTCACCAGCACTGACTCTTAGAATTTTTTAGCTTGAGGGAGGAGAGGGTGAAGTTGGAGTGGGACCATCAACCACAGGTCCTAAGATGATAATAACAACAGCAGCTTACCTTCATGAGCATACACCAGGTGCCAGGTGTGTAACCCTTCAACACAGCCCCCAAAGAGTAACAGTCCTGCTTATCACCCCCATTTACATTTTGGGAAACTGAGCTGTAGAAAGAGCAATGACTCGTTCAAGGTCACACAACTTACAAGTGTCTGATCAAGGATTGAAAAGCGATCCCATTTGATTCTAGCATCAACAGTGCCGACTAAGGTCCATCTAGTCAAGGCTATGGTTTTTCCAGTGGTCATGTATGGATGTGAGAGTTGGACTGTGAAGAAGGCTGAGCGCAGAAGAATTGATGCTTTTGAACTGTGGTGTTGGAGAAGACTCTTGAGAGTCCCTTGGACTGCAAGGAGAGCCAACCAGTCCATTCTGAGGGAGATTAACCCTGGGATTTCTTGGAAGGAATGATGCTAAAACTGAAGCTCCAGTACTTTGGCCACCTCATGCGAAGAGTTGACTCATTGGAAAAGACCCTGATGCTGGGAGGGATTGGGGGCAGGAAGAGAAGGGGACAACAGAGGATGAGATGGCTGGATGGCATCACAGACTCAATGGACGTGAGTCTGAGTGAACTCCGGGAGTTGGTGATGGACAGGGAGGCCTGGCGTACTGCGATTCATGGGGTTGCAAAGAGTCGAACACGACTGCGTGACTGAACTGAACTAGACTATAAGCTCCAGATACTCTATACAGACATCTGATTGGGTGTCTTTCATGGGGATAGCAATCAAGAACATTTGAAACCAAAATGGCCCCGGAATATGGCTTGTGTGGTTGCTTTCCAAACAGACCGTAGACGTATCATCCCTAGTAGAGAGTATTTTCTTGTGTCCTCCCTACCCATTACCCATCATCTAGTCCCTCTCCATCACTAACTATACAAGGGGAAAAAGATCAGGTCAGAAGCTCAACTGATTTACAGGCACCATTTTCCCCATCCTTAGACACACAGGCATGACATGTAGTGGGACACCCAGCAAACACTCACACACAGAGATACACACTCATATAAATAGCATACACACTCAGGTACAGACACAACTCTTCCTGGAAACATACATCCAAATACTTGTAAACAGAGCTGTGATACACGAAAACATAGGCTCCACGTACATACATATATATATGAAGTGAAAGTGAAAGTTGCTCAGTTGTGTCTGACTCTTTCCAACCCCATAGACTGTACAGTCCATGGAATTCTCCAGGCTAGAATACCAGAGTGGGTAGCCTTTCCCTCCTCCAGGGGATCTTCCCAACCCAGGGATCAAACTCAGGTCTCCTGCATTGCAGGCGGATTCTTTACCAGCTGAGCCAAAGGGAAGGAAGTGTGTATATATACATACACACACACACATGTATACACACCCACACAAACCACACACACAAGAGGCACATTCACACACACCCAAACCACAAGTATCCTCACATGACTAATCACTCTTTCGTGTGTGCGTGTGTATATATCCCAGCACCCCTCTGGCAGGCACACACCGACCAGCCACCACTTGAATTAGCACCAAAGGATTATGGGACCCTGGGCCATTAATCTAGGTGACAAACAGGACTCAGAAGGCATATTTGCACCCCGAAATTGAAAAGATTAGGCCATATTTGTCAAGGATTGGTAGGGCTTTATCGCTTCCACGGCAGATGCTGTTAAATATTCATGAGCTGCATAAGTGGGAGAAACCCTAGCTAGACCTGACGACTTTCAGCTGTAGAGGGAGAGGAGGGGGTAGATTTATCTGAACTGGGCAAGGGATGAAAGGTATGAGATCATGTACCCCGGCTTGCCGGGCACAACACGCCGCTGCCGGCGTCGGGGGAGGGGGCCGGGCGGGCAGGCGGGGCCTCGGGGCCGCTTTGTGAGGCTGGGGGCTGGACCAGGCCGAACAGAGGTGATGGGAGGGGGACTGGGAGGGCGTTCTCTGGGCTCTAATCTCCCTGTGTTGTGGGGAGCGGTTAACGTGCCTGCAGCCCTCCCCCGCAGTGCAGTCCTTTGAAGGAAGGAGACATGTAAGGGTCTCACTGCTGGATCCCAGGGCTGCTTCTCAGCTTGTTCTAGAAGCCAGTCTGGGTATGGAAACATCTCTGGGGACTAAGAGTCAGGCAGATCCAGACCCACATCCTGGGTCCATCACTTCTCAGTTGTGGGCGTTCGAACACATAGGGCTTCCCTGTCTCATATTCCTATCTGGAACTTGGATGGATCTGATAAGCAGAGTACCCACCTCCCTGGGTTGTTGGAGGATTAAATCAAGCTATTGGTGTGGTGTGGGCATACAGTAAGTGCTCAATAAATGGAGAGAGATGGTGATTTATGGGAGGGCCTGTGTGGTGCCAATCGCCATGCCTAGTTGGTTCAATCTCAACAGAAAAACCCAGGCATTGGGCAGAAATTAGATGGTGAAGGGAAATTGTTGCCCAATAATAATGGAAAATTCAGTTCAGTTCAGTCACTCAGTCGTGTCCATGGAAATATTAGCCAGGTGCAATTGTTTAAAGTTAAATTAATTAAATATTTTTTAAAAATGTAATTCCCTGGTTGCACTAGCTACATTCTAAGTGCTCAAGAGCTCCATGTGGCTACCATATTGAATAGCCCAGATTTACAGCTCTTCCATCATGGCATAAAGTTCAGCTGGACACAGCTGTGTGTGCTGTTCCTCTAGCTTAGAAGGGTTGAGATTCCAGTGACTTGCTTGGCCCTGTTTTGCTGGGTTGGACTTGAACCTTAGACAATAAATAAGTCAAATATTTATGTCAACTCTGGGTTAAACAAAGTGAAGTCAGTTTCTTTTTTTTTTGCAGGATTTATCAGAGCCTTTACGATGTCCTGACTATTGATAGAGTATATAGTATTTGCCATGTGATTTGACCACAGTTCTTTTTCTCCCCCTCAGAGCATCTCCTGGGAGTGGAGATCCCTGGAATACATTTTGGGAAACACAGTGGTCACATGAATCCCCCATAAGGTGTTCTTATGAATGATTATGACTAAAAATAGGCGAATGTCTCCTGGGGTCATTTGCACTCAACTATTTCATTATGGTTCGCTCTGTGTGTGTGTATCAGTCTTCTCTACTGGTGTTTCAAGGGTTCGAGGTTGGCTCTACATTTTCAGAGCTCAGCACAATGCCAGGCACACAGAATGTCATTCATTCAATCAGTGAACATCTACAGCATATTGAAGCAGACACTGTCAGAGTCCCACCCATACCCACTCAGCCCTTGACCTCTGCTTGGGGAAAGGATGTTTACTTTCTGTCTGATGCTTCTCGCTGTCCCAGGGCACAGGCTGGCAAGGTAAGCAGCCCTCACTAAAGACACACAAGAACTCAGGCTTTCTTATCCCATGGGAGGGAATGACTCTGAGGCGCATGGTGTGCAGTCCCCCGCGTTTCCCAGTGGGTTAAGCCCAATACATTGTCACCCTGCTTATTTAACTTATATGCAGAGTACCNTGCAGATGATAGTCACTCTAATATCAGGAATCAAGAGGAACTTAACAGCCTCTTGATGAGGATGAAAGAGGACAGTGAAAAAGCTGGCCTAAAATTCAACATTCTAAAAACTAAGATCATGGTATCCAGTCCCATCACTTCATGGCAAATAGATGGGGAAAAAACGGAAATAGTGAGAGACTTTATTTTATTGGGCTCCAATATCACTGCGGGTGGTGACTTCAGCCACAAAATAAAAAGGCACTTGCTCCTTGAAAAAAAATCTATGACAAACCTAGACAGTGTATTATAAAGCAAAGACATCATTTTGCTGACAAAAGTCCATATAGTCAAAGCCATGGTTTTTCCAGTAGTCATGTACAGATGTGAGAGGTGGACCATAAAGAAGGCTGAGTGCCAAATAATTAATGCTTTTGAACTGTGGTGTTGGAGAAAACTCTTGAGAGTCCCTTGGACTGCAAGGAGATGCAACCAGTCCATCCTAAAGGAAATCGGTCTTGAATATTCACTGGAAGGACTGATGCTGAAGCTGAAACTCCCATACTTTGGCCACCTGATGTGAAGAGCTGACTCTTTGGAAAAGACCCTGATGCTGGGAAAGATTGAAGGCAGGGGGAGAAGGGGAAGACAGAGGATGAGATGACTGGATGGCATGACCAACTTGATGGACATGAACAGGCTTCAGGAGTTGGTGATGGACAGAGAAACCTGCAGTGCTGCAGTCCATGGGGTTGCAGAGAGTCAGACACGACTGAGCAATGGAACTGAATTGAACCAGTGTAATGCTACTAGTCAAGGCTATATTTTTTCCAGTGGTCATGTATGGATGTGAGAGTTGGACTGTGAAGAAGGCTGAGCGCCGAAGAATTGATGCTTTTGAACTGTGGTGTTGGAGAAGACTCTTGAGAGTCCCTTGGACTGCAAGGAGACCCAACCAGTCCATTCTGAGGGAGATCAGCCCTGGGATTACTTTGGAAGTAATGATGCTAAAGCTGAAGCTCCAGTACTTTGGCCACCTCATGCGAAGAGTTGACTCATTGGAAGAGACCCTGATGCTGGGAGGGATTGGGGGCAGGAGGAGAAGGGGACGACTGAGGATGAGATGGCTGGATGGCATCACAGACTCGATGGGCGTGAGTCTGAGTGAACTCCAGGAATTGGTGATGGACAGGGAGGCCTGGCGTGCTGCAATTCAGGGGGTCGCAAAGAGTCGGACACGACTGAGCGACTGAACTGAACTAAGCCCCAGTTGTGCATAGCGGCAACTGCCTTGATAATATCTCCTTCCTCACGTCTCTCCCTGTTGAGACTGCTGCTGCTGCTGCTAAGTCACTTCAGTCGTGTCCGACTCTGTGCGACCCCATAGATGGCAGCACACCAGGCTCCCCATCCCTGGGATTCTCCAGGCAAGAACACCGGAGTGGGTTGCCATTTCCTTCTCCAATGCATGAGAGTGAAAAGTGAAAGTGAAGTCGCTCAGTCGTGTCTGACTCTTAGCGACCCCACGGACTGTAGCCCACCAGGCTCCTCCATCCATGAGATTTTCCAGGCAAGAGTACTGGAGTGGGATGCCATTGCCTTCTCCGCCTGTTGAGACTACCTCCCCTATAAACCACCAGCATTTGAATCCCCCATCCGAGGGAACCAAACTAAGGTAGGCTGGGACCTGGGACCCTTTGCTGCTGGGCTGCAATGTGCTTGCACCTGGACAAACCTTTCCCTGATCAACAAAATACAAAGAAACCATAAAGAGACTGAAAATAACTGTGCACAAGCTCAGTTGGCTTAAGGCTCAACATTCAAAAGCTGGCTTAAAACTCAACTTTCAAAAAACTAAGATCATGGCATCCAGTCCCATCACTTCATGGCAAATAGAGGGGGATACAGTGGAAACAGTGGCAGACTTTATTTTTTTGGGCTCCAAAATCACTGCAGATGGTGACTGCAGCCATGAAATTAAAAGATGCTTGCTCTTAGGAAGAAAAGCTATGACTATCCTAGACAGCATATTCAAAAGCAGAGACATTACTTTGCCAAAAAATGTCCATCCAGTCAAGGCTATGTTTTTTCAGTGGTCATGTATGGATGTGAGAGTTGAATTATGAAGAAAGCTGAGCGTTGAAGAATTGATGCTTTTGAACTGTGGTGTTGGAGAAGACTCTTGAGAGTCCCTTCGATTGCAAGATCAAACCAGTCCTTCCCAAAGGAAATCAATTCTGAATATTCATTGGAAGGACTGATGCTGAAGCTGAAACTCCAATACTTTGGCCACCTGATGGGAAGAACTGACTCCTTGGAAAAGACCCTGATACTGGGAAAGATTGAAGGCAGGAGAAGGGGACAACAGAGGATGAGATTGTTGGATGGCATCACCGACTTGATGGACATGAGTTTGAGCAAGCTCTGGGAGTTGGTAATGATAGGGAAGCCTGGCGTGCTGCAGTCCATAGGGTCGCAAAGAGTTGGACATGACTGAGCGACTGAACTGAACTGATGCTCAGTTGGGGCAAATTTCAGACAAAAGATACAGAAAGACCAAAAAGGTCCAACTGCCACTTCTGGAGCAAAAGTGAGGACTTCTCTGGGAGGTCCGGTGGTTAGGACTTTACTCTCAATGTAGGAGCCATAGGTTCAATCCCTGGTCTGGGAACTAAGAGCCCACGTACTACTCAGCCAAGAAAAACACCCTCAGAACAAAATAAACAAACAAAGAAACAAAACAAAACTGCACTCAACACCACCAGAGTGGCAGGCTAAATACCTAAGCCATCCTTCCAGCCAGACTCCTAGACACAACCCTAACCTCATTCCCATATAGAGAACCAGCTCTTCCCCTTCCTCCTCCAGTGAACAAGCCAGCAAGGGAACTGTTACTTGTTTTCACTTCTTCCTGTGGCCACAGGGGCCCCAGTAAAGCTTTGCCTGAGTTTCTTGCCTGGCCTCTAGTCAATTTCCGTAGACTGGGGAAGGCCAGGCACCCTGGTCGGTATCAAAACCAAGACAGGCACACGCTACACTCTTCTGCCATCCAGAAGCCAAGTCCTTTACCTCTGCTCAGATCCTTCAATGCTTCCTTGCTGCCGATCAGGTCAGTCCAAGCACCTTGGGCTGACCTGTGAGGGTCTCCCAACACTTATCTAGCCACGTCGCCCACAACCCCACGCTCTGTTTGGATTAGCCCCAGCCCTGGAAGCTGGTCCTTCTCCCCTAAAATTGTTGCCTTCATCTCCTTTCCTGCCAGGCTGCTCTGCCTGGTCAAGTCCCACCTCAAAGTTTGTTTGAAGTTCCCACACATTCTTCCTGGGATAGTAGCTATTGATAAACACCCAACACGTGCACATCTGACTCTCCAAGAGGTGCAGGGCAAGGGGACATGGAAGCCCATGGTTGAGCTGATGTGGGGCCTTGGGGATTTATTTTGCCCAGAGAAGAAATAGCTGTGGTTTGACAATGAGGCCATTTCACTCTGGGTGTTACAGGGGCTGCTGAGCTGGCAAAGCTTTCTGCTGAGAGCCGGAGGAAGCAGAGTAGGATCAGAGCGGGAAATATTTCTCCAAAGCAAAGATTCTGAATGAGAGAGGCACCCTGGAAACTCTTCCCCCAGATGCTTTGAAGGACAGGATAGGTTCCACATAACCTTGATCTCTGATGTTTTCAGGGTCATCATTCCCAAAGATTTGGGAACCCATGGTGATCCTTCAGGGTGAATCTGAACATGCCAGTCCTGTATCAATGACCAGAAATGACCCAATGGATGAGACAGGGAAGAAAGAAACTCAGTCGAGCACCTGAGTACTGGTCACCATGAGGTCAGTCAGACCTCTTAGGACCATCTGGATTTAGGGCTGGGGTTTTGGTCAGCCCCCTATTGGAGGTTCCTTGGTGGCTCAGATGGTAAAGAATCTGTCTGTCATGCAGGAGACATGGGTTTGATCCCTGGGTTGGGAAGATCCCCTGGAGAAGGAAACGGCAACTCACTTCAGTATTCTTGCCTGGAAAATCCCATGGACAGAGGAGCCTGTTGGGCTACAATACATGGGTTTGCAGATTCTGACACAACTAAGCAACTAAGTTTTTTTTTTAAACTGGTGGAGGTAGGCAGGGATTGGAGAGAACAGGGGACAAAGGAAAGAGAGGGAGGGAATGAATCAACTTTTGTCAAGTGTCTACTGCACCGAATCATGGAATGCTTGAGAGCATCAACTCTGGAGCAGGGCCGTCTGAGTTGGCATCCCAGTTCTGCCTCCTAGCTGCCTGATCTGGGTAAGGTGCCCTGCTTTTTTGCATCCCAGTTTCATCACCTGTAACATAGAGATAATAGTAGTACCTTCCCCACAGGGTTCTTGCAAAGATTAAGTGAGTTCATCCATGTGAAAACACCTAGAACAATGCCTGGCTCATTTCTATATGTGTTAGCTATTATTATTATTTTTCTGAGTATTTAATATACATGATTAATCTCATGTAATTCTCTAGTCAAATTCCCTGGAGGTAGACTAGGTGATCCAATTTTATGAATGAAAACACGGAGGCTTGTGGAATTTTAAAAAACTTTTCTGAGGTCACACGGTGGGTAATTTAGTGGACTGGCATTTAAACAGAGGACAGTGTACAAAACCCTTATTCTCTCCACTTCTTGGTATGAGGCTTAAGGGTAGGGGAGAGGGAAGCTGGTGAGAATGTTAATAGAGGTCCAATCCACATGGTTCAGCCCAACCTTTTGGTGAAATGTTGAAGGTGTGCCAAAAGACAGATGGGTCAAGCTGACCCGTCTACACCATAGATCTGTCTATACTTGAACAGAACTAGTGAGTGGACACACACACACACACACACGCATGTGCCCATTTTATCTCCTCTGCTAGACTGTGGATACTCTACATGGACATCTGGTTGTATGTCTCTTGTGGGGACAGCAACCATGAACATTTGAAAGCAAAATAGCCCCAGAATATGTGGCTGGTGTGGTTGTTTTTCAAACAGACCACAGATGTATCGTCCCCTGTAAACAATATTTTCTTGTGTCCTCCCCACCCACTTTCCATCATCTCATCTCTCCCCTTCACCACCTATACAAGGGGGAAAATCAGATTAGATACTTAACTGGTTAACCACTCCACAATAGATACATGTGGGGGGTGAATGGGGGTGCAGAAGAGGAAAGGGGATGGATAAGGCTGAAGACCGCCCCTCACCCCTAGCCATGGCCAGGTCAGCTCTCCTCCGTCCAGAAACACCAGGAGCGGAGTCCCAGCCTGCCCCCACCCTGAGGTTCATGGCGAGGAGAAGCAGCATGCCAGGAAAAGGCAATAAGTATGGTGGAGATGCGTATTCTTCTCCTCGGTGACACAGCATGCTCTCTCACCGGCAAAATGTCCCTTGATCTATTTCCCCTGGTAGTGATTTCAACAACAACAATAACAGAAATCCATCATTTCCTTAGCGAGGGATGGAGGGTGGTGGGGTTTGTTTTTCTTCTGGTGTGGACAGAAAGCTCTTTATTCTCTCCTTGTTTGGGAAGACTTCCTACCAGTGGAGTCCAGCCCGGGTTCTGAGAAGGGACAGAGGTGAAAGATGGTAAGAACGGGAGAGTCCTGGCTGACCCTCTGACCTTGGGGAAGCCACGGCCTCGGTTTGCTCCTCTCAACAATGGGGAGAACCAGCCAGCAAGGCAAGAGGGAGGCAGATAGGACAAGGTGGCCTTGGGAGTTGAAGACACCGGGCCACCTGCTACCAGTGGGGAAAATAATAATGAACTTGTGCTGTGCTCTAGTCTAGTGGACATACGATTACAGATTTTGTGTTCTGAGTGCTTCTCTTGCACTGTGTGTTTTTTAAATCTTATTTTTATTTTTTAAAAATAATTTTATTTTTGGTTCTTTGTTGCTGTGCAGGCTTTTCTCTAGCTGTGGGCAGCAAGGGCTACACTTTGCTGCAGTGCTCAGTGTTGTCACTGGGGTGGCTTCTCTTGTTGCAGAGCACAGGTTCTAGGGCTCACAGTGTCAGTGGTTGTGGCACCGGGGTTCAGTAGCTGCCACTCCCGAGCTCTAGAGCGCAGGCTCAGTAGTTGCAGTACATGGGCTGAGTCGTTCCTTGGCATGTGGGATCTTCCCAGACCAGGGATCAAACCTGTGTCTCCTGCATTGGCAGGTGGATTTTTACCATTGAGCCACCAGGGAAGCCCATGCTGGGTATTTTTATGTTCATGATCTTTTTGGATTTTCCAGTTAACCCTCCAGAGTAGGTTCCATCCACATCCATTTACGCCATAATAAAATAGAGGTTCAGAGAGCTTACATAACTTGCCCAAGATCACACAGCCTCCAAAAGGTGGTGTCAGGATTTAAATGCAGGTCTCTTTGAATCTAGACCTTATGCTTTTGTCCATTCGACTTGTGGTCCTCAAGGTGTATTTCCTGAACTGGCAGCATCAGTATCACCTGGAAACCTTTAGAAATGCAAATTTCAAGACTCACCTCAGACCTACTGAATCCTAAACTCCGAGGATGAGGCCCAGCACTCTGTTTCAGCAACCGTCTCCTCTGCCGGTGATCAGATGCACACCTGAGTCTGGGAGCTCCCTCACTACCCCAGCCCGGAAGTGGGCATGCCATTGCTGTTGTCGTTAGTATTGTCTTTACATTTCCACCCAGCTAAAGAAGCTCACAGCCAACAGGGAGAATACAACCGGCTGTCCTTGCTATCTGCAGGCTCACGTTTCTCTCCTTTCTGAAGAAAAGGCAAGAAGGGCTCAGGGTCTGGTCCAGGTGCTATCATTTGTTAAATGGATGTCTCAGGACAGGTTCCCTGGAAGGAAACCATGATGGAGGTGGGTGAGCAGGTGGCTGGTTGGGCAGTGCTCTCAGGACGAGCACCTGGGAGGAAGTGAGGGAAGCAGGGTGGGCAGAGAGAGATGTTGGGCTGTGATGTGGTTGCAACGGGGGCCTCAGCCCTTCTCAGGGGAGCTCGGGAGCTGGGGTGATCTATCAGAGATGCCCCAAATGCAGGCAAAGGGGGCTTGGCCATTATATCTCCTGCTTCAACCCAGTCATTGGATACGAGCTGCACTAGGAGAGGCAGAACCTTAAGTGGGGTGGCTCCCTTCAGTCCACGGCAGGTGCTAGGGAGGGCGTGCAGCTGGGAACCATTAGAAGCCACCCCTGCCAACAACTGGGGAATAGAGCCAGTCTGGATCCTGGGCAGCACACCACAGCATCCACCACACTCGGTATATGACTGCTCCTGAGTCTCTTTATCTGTAGAGTGGGAATCATGATACGTTTCTTCTCATCCAGCCCTCCAGAGTGTTTTGATCAAGTGACGTGTGATGATATAGTAAGAACAGCTGTTGCACTCAAGGCTGTCTCATGCAGTCACAGCTCGGCCTCATTCCAGCCCTGGGAGACGGGAGCCACAGTGATTAGCTATTTGCCCAGGGGCCTCTCAGCTATGAAGATGTGCGGCTGGGATTTAGAATACGCCTCCTTAACCGTTGTGCTACCTGCCCTACCCCAGTGTGGCTGACTTGTGTCCAGAGGATGGCACTATGTGGGTGTCAGAAGTAGAATTTCCTACCTCCCTTTCGGGGTGAATGAGTAATTCTGGGAGGATCTGTGTATAGGTCCATGTACACATGTGCACTCTGCTTTCAGATTATCCTGGCTCCCACTTGTGAGAAAGACCAGGCACCCCCAGTATTAATAATGGGGAAACTAAGGAATTGGTTCCAAGAGTCCAGTCAGGAAAATTGAGCCCACAGCTCAATTTCCAGCCTCAGGTTCTCTCCCTGGGCTTCAAGACTGCATGGTAGGGCTGGAAAAATCCAGCCTGGAGCTGAGAGACAGTCTGAATGTGGACACAGAACCAGGACTCACTTGAAGACGTGGGCTGGGGCACCCAGGCTGGCCACCGTGACCAAGCACGCCCCACTCTTTAAGCTCCTATCCACTGGCCTCTAGGGATTGGACCTTCTGGTCAACCTTTGCCCCAGCCATCCCTTGGGTCAGGAATGTGAAGGTAGAAATTCCCTTTATCCAAATACAACCCCATATAATTAAGTAAAAGAAAACCAGCAAGGCTGCTGACCAGGAGAAATCTAAGAATCAGGAACCCCCTCAATCAGGAGTTAGGAGATTAAAGCCCTCAGGGCGCATTTAGCACAGTCTGTCTTTGTTAATAATGTTGTATTGGAACACAGCAAATCTATTTGTGTACATCTTTCCCCTTATAAGGCAGAGTGGAGGACTTGCAACAGAGACTCTATGGCCTGCAAAGCCAAAAGTATTGACTATCTGACCCTGTAGAAAGTATGCCAATCCCTAATCTAAATTGATAGCTACGCAAGGCCAGGGTCTGTGGCTTTTGGCACAGTTGGGCTGGAAGGAGGAACTGCCTAGAAATTCTGGGAAAGATGACTTCAGGGACTTCCCTGGCAGTCCAGTGGTTAAGACTCTTCCATTTCAGTGCAGGGAGCAAGGGTTCTATGCCTGGTGGGGGAACTAAGACCTTGGTTGGGGAGATAAGGTTTTTTGGCGCCACCAAAAAAAATAATGACGTCAGAAACGGCTTCAGTGAATGAATGCATGGATTATTCTCCAGCCCGCTGTTTGACCTCAGGGGAGTCTGACGTTCTGTGGGTCTGTTTCCACATCTGTAGAATGATCATGATCAAGGCCAGTTTCTCAAGTCGCCTATCTGCTCGGAGTGTGGAGGTAGAGGAGGGGCTCAGGGTTCAGGGTCTGCTTCAGGAGCAGCTAGGAGCAGGAGGCTGAGATGCGGCTGCCAGGAGAGACAAGGGAGCAGAAAGATGAGCAGGTACCAAGGAGGTCAGGAAGTCCAGAGGGGCGGCAGGCAGTGGCGGAGGGGAGAAGACAAAAGGGGAAGGCTTCAGAGCGGGGAGGCAGATGGGAAGGAGTGGCCCCCGGGTGGGATGGCAGGGAGGCCGGCGGCCACAATCACAGGCCCAGCAGTAAAGCGTGATGTCACACGCAGGACGCCAGCTTCGGCAGAGAATGAGACTGGGGAACTAATGAGCTCCGGAGGTGCAAAGGACGCTTTCGTGCTAATTCCTGCTCCCTGGGAGCTGCCGCGGAAGGGAGAGAGGACCGCGGCCCGGGCTGGGCAGCTGGGTCCCCACTCAGGGGCTCGGCCAGACGGTCGGCCTCTGGCTGGGGCTTCACGCCAGGCCTGCCATGCCCCAGCCAACCCGCCTGCCCACATGCCCCCTTGTGCCCGGCTGCCTCTGGCTTCAATCAGGGAAAGAAGGGGTCTTCCTGTGGCTTGGTCCCCGGAGCAAATGTTGAGACTGTTGTGTACTCACCCAAATGGAGAATCAGCTCAGTGGCTTCTGGGAGCTGGGGCTTGGACAACAGACAGCGTCTTTGAGGCTGAAAAAACATTCAGCTCTTCACCACTGTTGGCAATGACAATAACCATTGTCATGATGATGGTGATAACAGTTTCCTGTTATTCGCACCTCCTGGAGTCTCATGGTAGCCCTAGGAGGTATCCAGGGGTTATTATACCGAAGATTTTTCATCCTTGGCAAGACAGACATTTTTGTCCAAATAATTCTTTGTTGTGAGGGGCTGTCTGGTACCTTGGAGGTTGTTTAACAACATCCCAGGCTTCTACTCACCAGATGCCAGTGGCACCAGCCCCCACAATTGTGACAACCAAAATGTCTTCAGAGATTGCCAGATGTCCCCTGGAGAGTGGAGGCGACTGATTGAGAACCACTGAATCTATCCATTTTACAGATGTGGAAACTGAGACTCATGAAGGTGACCGCTGTCTACCTTATAGCAGCAGTCCCCAGCATTTTGGGCACCCGGGGACTGGTTTTATGGAAGACAGTTTTTCCAAGGACAGGGGTCGTGGGGGGCAGGTGGCGATGGTTTGGGGATGATTCAAGTACACAGAAGGAAATGGCAACCCACTCCAGCATTCTTGCCTGGAGAATCCCATGGACAGAGGAGCTTGGTGGGCTACAGTCCACGGTCGCAGAGTCGAGCATGACTGAGCGACTTCACTTTCACTTTATTTCTAGTATTATTACATCAGCTCCACCTCATATCATCAGGCACTAGATACTGGAGGGTGGATACCCCTGCCTTATAGAACTGGGTATCAAATGTCAGTCTGCAATATTTCTCCCCACCCTCTTCCCACCCCCTGTCCAACCAGTTCTGAGGAGCTGTTACTTATTTTTTTTGGATATGGAGTTCTGGATCTTCTATGCATATATTACAAAGTTGGGATCAAACTGACGATGCCATTATGTAACTTGCTTTTCTCATTTAACAGCCTAGCGCATATATGGTGGAGTGAGAAAAGCAAGTTGCCGATCTGTGTATAGAGCCTGACACCCTTTCTGTAAACACACACACTCATACATGTGGGTATTTTTGTATCTACATAGAAACTGTCCAGAAAGACACACGCAAAATTGTGGTCCATGATTTCCTCTGAGGTTGGAGTGATGAGAATGGGAATAGGGGAATTTAAATGTATATTTTACATGTCTGAACTGTGTGAATGTTTAACCACCTGTTTCTCTTTCATTTTGAAAACTAATAAAATGATGACTCTCCTTCTTTGTTAACAGCCACCTACAACATGAATTTTTAAATATGTTACCACCGGGGGAAGCTGGGTGAAGGGTATACGGGATCTTTCCGCACTATTTCTGCAACCTCATACTCATCTACACATGTCTCAAAATTTTAAGTTTTTAAAAAACCCAGATTCCGATTTAGGAGGCATGGGGTAAAACCGGAAGACTCTAAACTTCTAAGGACCTCTCAAGGGGTGCTCTCTAGCCAAGATCTAGAACCAAGCCCTTCAATATGCTTATTAAGCAGTTGAAATGTGGCCAGTCCGAACTGATATGCAGTAAAACTGTAAAACACACAGTGGGTTTCAAAGACTTAGGGTGGAAAAGAGAATGTAAAATGTTTTATTAGTGATTTTAAAAATTTATTGTATGTTGGAATAGTATTTTGAAAACATTGAGTTCAATAAACTAGATGAATACATTTAATTTCACTTATTCCTTTTTGCTTTTAAAAATGAGGCTATTAGACAATATAAGATTATGTTTGTGGCTTGCATTGTATTTCTACTGGGTGGTTCTGGGCTAGAGCATAGGAGGGAAATGGTATCCAAGAAGTTCCAAAGAACTAGGAGGTGATTGGTCCATTAGTCAGTCAACAAACAGATCCTGACCATACGCTATGTGTTAGAGGTGAGTCAAGAAGCCATAGAGCTGATTTCAAGGAGCTGGCACTTTCAGATGAGACAGCTGGGTGACTGACCCAGGTCCTGAAAGCCAGGGAGAGAGGATTTCAAGGAGGAAGGACAATTGTGGAGTCAGAAGCTGTGGTGATATTACAGCTGCCTTCTCGACCTGGCTGCAAGCTGATGTGCTCAAAGGATGAGTCTAATCTTGTTTCCTTTGATTCAAGCATCAGGCTAAGTGTAATCTGTGTGCCAACTCACTGAATAATCGTCCAGACAACCTCACAAGGTAGGTACTGACAGTAGCCCCATCTTACAGTTGCCAGAGAGAGGCACAGAGAGGTGAAGTGACCTTCCTGAGTTTGCACAGCCGGAAAGGAGCCGAAGGTGGATTTGAACCCGCTTCTGCCTGACTCTGGGATCTCGTGGCCTAAACTGCAATGAGATACTTTTCCTTGCTGGAGAAATGCAGTTGCATTGTTGCATGAAAAATCCACTGGCGCAGGACTCTCTCCCATGCCAGTTCTCCAAAGGATGGAAGCGGGCTGCCCAATTCCTGCCCTAACCCTCAACCCTCCAATCTTGATTGACAGCCTCCCCAACTGGTGTCGCTGGAAAGCTTGATTCTCCCCCACCCCTGCATCTCCAGCCTCGTCCCATCCCCCACACCAGCCCACTGTGGCTGTGGATATGGGTCAGCTCTTGGAGTGGGGTGGGGCTGCTAGCACCTGGGGACTTGCCCTGTGGCCCGAGCAAAGTTGGAGTTTAAGTCACCTCCACCTTCCTCTTTCTTCCCACTATATCCTCCTGGTTGACTGCCCGCAGTGGCCCGCAGCCCCCTCCCCCACCCCGCCTCAGCTTCAGCGCAATTTAATGTCTCACCGAGCTGTCCTTATTTGACAAACAGGTGATTTTGCTAATGAGGAATAAATGAGATCCACAGGATAAGAGAGGGTGTGCAGCAGCTGGCGTGAGGGCAAGATGTGCCGAGTTTATTAAAATAATATCTGGCCACATGCTCGGTGCCCGGGGTCCAGGCTGGAGGAGCGCCCGCTTTCCTCTCTGATGCCTTCTGCTCCTCTCTGGCGGTCTCGGTCCCCTCCCAGCTTCCGGAAGGTGCCTATTCCCAATGCAGGCTGGCAGGGCAGTGCAGACCCCCGGGTGCCCCCCAGTGTCCGTTCCTTCCTGCAGGAAGCAGGGGTGGGGGCCGCTGGAAGGCTCTGAATTGGAACATGATGGGCCTGATGGATGATCCGAGTGAGGTGGGGCGAGTGTGTGTGTGTGCGTGCACGTGTGTGAGTGTGTGGAGGGGATCTGAGTGGGAGTGGCATGTCTCATGGGACACAGAGCAGGACAGAGTGAGGGGGGGTAAGAGCTGGAATTGGATGAGGAGTGTGGGCAGGAGCGGGGAGGAAGGAAGAGGTGGGGAGTTGGGGGCTGGAGGGGGAGAGAGAGGACAGAGAGAAAACAGAAACGCAACAGGAAGACAGGGTTCGAGAGGCACACACATGCAGAGAGAAAGGAAGGAGAAACAACGACCGCACAGCGAGAGCCCAAAAGGTTGGCCCGAGGAGAAGGAGAGGGAAGCAGGGGGGCCAGGGAAAGAGAGAGACAGACAGACATTTAAAATCACAGAGATGGACACATAGAAAGATGGAGACTGAGAATCTGGCGGCTCTGCTCAGGGCAGGGAGATGGGGAGAAGGAGGAAGCAGGAGTCTGGAGATGGAGGCAGAGGAGAAAGGAAAGCAGCAGGAGAGGACAGAGGCTGGGCATGAGGAAGGAGGAAGGAAGCTGAGCAGGCGGCCGAGAGCAGCTGGGGATTCCGGGAGGGTTCTGCCCTTAAACCAGGGCTGAGCATCCTGCCTCTCTGCCTCAGTTTCCCCACCCACATGCTGAGGGGCTGGATTGAATGCCTTGTACCCACTCCCTCCTGTGCTGCTGGCTGGTTGAAAAAGGGGAGAAGAGAAGGTTTGGGTGGGGGAGAGGCAGGGGTCACAAAACGGGTGTGACATTTCCTATTCTAAGGCTAGGACTGGGGAAAAAATGTGACCCCAGCTTCTCAGTTGCAACTGCCCGTGGTCGCAGTAAGCTGTGGCTCTCCATGCACTGGGCCGGGGATGAAGGAAAAGTCTGGAACGAAGGAAACAGAGAGGAGGCAAGAAGGTGGGTTTGGGATGAAAGGGGGAACGGGAAGCCGGAACTGGCCGGTGTCTGGAAGCCCAAGGGGCGAGTCCTGCCCTTCCCGCCTCTGTCTCCGCTCACTGTGTTCTCTCTGCCTATTTTGCTGCCTCTGTTGGCAACTTCCTCCTTTTCTCTCTTTCTGGGCCACCTGGACTCAGCCTCAAAGTCCAGCCCCAATACACCTCCTCTCTGAAACAATCCACCACCTCCCATCCCTCTTTCCCCTGAGCCTGGGAGCAGTCAGGGGAAGATAAGGCTGGGGGAAATCCTGGAAGGCTTCCCAGAGGTGGTGAGGTCTGGAAGTCAGTTTCAAATGAGACCTCCCAAACTTCAGTCAGGCACCCTCTTTGGAGCTTATACCACCTGTCTATGCCCACATTTACTTAACAATGCCAAGAAAAATAATTAGAAAAATTTGGAACTCTAAAAATCTAAGAAAAAATATCTGGGTATAATATAGTGGGGAGTGAAACTCCAGTAGCCCTTGATGGGCTTGTTCATGTGCTTTCTTGTAGGAATTTCTCTTCCTTTGTGACTCATGGACATGAAATGTGTGTTTGGGTACTGCCCATAGTTCCTGGATGCAGGAAGACAGGGATCAGCATCTGGTGGCCCCCCATGGAAGCCTGGGCCAAGGCAGGAGGCGGGAGAGGGTGTGGGTGTAGAGAGGAGGGGTGGGTGGGCAGGCAGATCTGAGAGGGCCTTTAAAATCAGAGAAGGGTGGGCTTCCTTTGGGAGGCAATAGGGAGCTGGAGAAGGCTAGGCTAGGTAGGCAGAAGCCTGTCCAGGGAGGTTCCCAGGAGGCTCAGGTGGGGGTGGTGGGAGCCTCCCGTGGGCCACGTCTCTGCTGCTGGCCTGCCCTGTACTCCTCTCAGTGCTCCATACCCACTGTCACCTCCTCCATTCTCCTCTCCTGTCACTCCCTGTGCCCCGCTTTCTTTCGAGGGCCCTTCTGTCTGTCTGCTTTTTAAAATCACCGTTAGGACTTCCCTGGTGGTCCAGTAGTTGGGACTCCACGCACATCCGTTGCAGGGTGCATAGGTTAAATCTGTCGGCGAACTGAGATTCCCACATGCCATGTGTTGTGGCCAAAAAAAAAAAAAAAAAATTTAAAAATGCCTGTCATTTCCCCTCTGGGTTCTAGCACTGGCTCTGCCCCTCCCCCACCAGGCAGGCTGCCGCCTCGTTCCCCACCTCTCTCCTGTCTCCCAGCTCTGTTGTCTCTACCAGGCTCTCTCCCCAGTGTCTCTCTGAGTCTGTGTCTCTCTGACTCAGTGCCTCTCAGGCTGCATGTCTCTTCCTCTCTTCCTCTCCCCTGCCCCAAAAGACAAGGGTGTCCCATCCCACTCAGGGGCTGTATCCTCCAGGGCCCTCCGCCCCCACCCAACCAAAGCATCTCTCACACTTGTGCACCCGGACTGCAAGGGTACCCACGGCTCACATATCCCCACCCCATCTTGGCCACCAGTCCTGAGGATTTGCCCTGTCTTCCTTTGGGTATAATTAAGCTCGGCCTTGGGCTTCCCAGGGGGCACTGGGGTAGTAAAGGACCTGCCTGCCAATGCAGAAGACGTAAGAGATGCAGGTTCAACCCCTGGGAAGAGGGCATGGCAACCCACTCCAGGATTCTTGCCTGGAGAATCCCATGGACAGAGGAGCCTGGCGGGCTACAGTCCACAGGGTTCCAAAGAGTCTGGCACCACTGAAGCGACTTAGTACACGCAAACTCCTCCCTTACCAGCTTCAAGCCCAGGGCAGAGCACACAGTAGGTCTTCAGGAGTTGTTTGAGGAATCTTTCTCTGGCTGTTTCCCACTCCTGTGTGGATGTATCCCCCAAAAAAAACTCACCCTCCCCCGGGGCAGAGGAGAGAGGGAAACACACCCCACTAGTCGGCACCGTTCCCTCCTCACACTTTCTTGACAGTTTTCCTGCGCGGGCTGTCTTCCTTCCCATCCATCATTTCCTCTTTTCTCCTGCCTCCCCCAGTCCCACACCCCCATCACTCTTGCTCAAGCGAGCTGAGAGCTGCCCAGCTCTGCCTCCTTCGGGTGCCCTCCCCCACCTCCATCTCCACTGGCCCCAAAGCAACCAGCTTCCCCTCCCAGCAGCATCCATCAGGGAGTCTCCATGATGGGGAGGGAGGTGTTTGGAGAACTGAGATTGGAAATGATCACAGGACATGCTTAGAGCTCAGTGAATAGCCCAGAAGCCACACAGACACAGGCTCCACCTGACCCTCCTCTCCCCAGTACCCAGCCACATGCCCCAGGCTGCAGTGACGAGTGGAGGGCAGAATTGTCTTCTGAGATTTCCCAGTACCAGCCAATACCAATGGGAGACCCAACACCAGCCTTTAAGAAGGGGACTCAAGAGTTCTATCATGGTATTACATTGTAAGCATTTACCCACGTTTAGATCTCTGAAAAGCAGTTTCTAAAACTAACACAGAATGGCTCAAACCACAATATGACAAGAAGACAAAACAGACTGGGAAGAAATAAGCCCTAATATTAACAGCAAATGTCTCTGAGTGGTGGGACTCTGGGTAAGACATATATCTTCTTTCTCCTTTTCTGAATTTTCCAAATGTTTCTTAATGAACATCCTCAAATTAATTGTCCATGTGCATTCGTCCATGTGCGCATATACATTTAACACAGTACACACATTCGTCCGTGTGTGTGTATACATTTAACACATGGTACACTGATTGAACAGTGCTACTTGGAAAGTCCTTGATTTTCACGTCTAAATTTTATTTATTTTTTTGAGTAGGTAATACATACACATGGTTTATAATTCAAAATGTACGAGAAAAGGTAGAGAGTGAAACCTCTATCTCGGTCCTCACCATCCCTGGCCACCTGGCTCCACTTTCTGGAGAGAAAGATTAGCACCTTTTCTTGTGTATGCCTCTCGACACAGCATCATGTTAGGAATTTTTTTGAACTTTTTATATTGGAGTATAGCCGATTAACAATGTTGTGACACTTTCAGGCGAAGAGCAAAGGGGCTCAGCCATTCATACACATGTATCCATTCTCCCCCAAACTCCCTCCTATCCAGGCTGCTACATAATATTGAGCAGAGTTCCCTGTGTTGTACAGTAGGCCCCTGTTATCCATCTTATTAATAACTGTAGCAGTGCAGACACACACTTTTAAGAAGAGAGATTAAGCGATGATTTCTTCCGTTGTTGTCAGTCACTCAGTCGTGTCTCACTCTTTGTGACCCCATGGACTGCAGCATGCCAGGCTTTCCTGTCCCTTCACCATCTCCCACAGCTTGCTCAGACTCATGTCCATTGAGTCGGTGATGCCATCCAACCATCTCATCCTCTCTTGTTCCCTTCTCCTCCTACCTTCAATCTTTCCCAGCATCAGGGTATTTTCCAATAAGTCAGCTCTGCACATCAGGTGGCCAAAGTATTGGAACTTCAGCTTCAGTATCAGTCCTTCCAATCAATATTCAGGGTTGATTTCCTTTAGGATGGACTGGTTTGATCTCCTTGCGGCCCAAGGTACTCTCAAGAGTCTTCTCCAGCACCACAGTTTATGAGCATCAGTTCTGTGGTGCTCAGATGATTTCTTTAGCATCACTCAATTTTCCTTCCTGCTCAGGATGACTCGGTCCTGGACCAAAGGCTGAAATTTCCCCAACCTGGGGAAAGTGGTCTCTCAGACTCTTGAATGAACTGTTCTAGAACCCTGCCTGTCAACCCATCTGGCTTCTCAAGATATCAAGGACCCCAAGAACCCCTCGCCATTCCCCTTTTCAAACACTCTATTATTTCTGACTGTACAAGTGATCCTTCAATGAAAACATCGTAGAAACGTAACATAGAATGTCCTCTGTCATCCCACCCTCAGGCATAACCAAAGGCTAATATTCTGGCAGCTTTTTCTTCTTTTTTTGGTGTGTATTTTTAAAAAGTAGGTTGGAGAGGGGGCGGATTTCCTGGAAGTCCAATGGTTAAACTACTCCAAGCTTCCAGTGCAGGGAGTGTGGATTCGACCCCTGGTTGGGGAACTAAGATCCCACATGCTGTGTGGAGCAGCCAAAAAATAAAACACGGAGCTGGACTGAGCAATGTGTTGACATTTTCCATTTTTTAACTTATCTGCCCACCTCAGCACAGAGAGATCTTTCTTATTAAGAAGATCATTTTCGAGAGGTATTCTGGGATCAAAGAAGGGAAACCCTTTGAGGTCCAGTGGCTTTTGTTTTTGTGGGACCTGGGACTGGATGAGGTCTAGATGGGTGATGTTAGCCAAGTGAGGTGACCCAAGGTTTCCCTGACCCTTTTCCTGGCAGGCAGGAGACTCTGAGGTACCCAGAGAGGAGCAGTGCCCCCTGCCAAGTAGGAAACAGACTTTGCTAGAAATGATGAAGGGCTGCCTTGCTCTAACCCAGCGCCCGTGGTCCAGGCAGTGGGGACCTGTGAAGCCTCCTCTATCAGTTTCCAGCCGTGTCTCTCCTCCGCAGATGGAGTCAGGCAGACTGGCAGGTGGAGATGCTGGAGGTGGTGGCGGCAGGTCTGGGGAGAGCTGGGAGGGGTGAGTGCAGAGACGGAGGTAATTAGGAACCAGGCGGTATCACAAATCTCCCAGCCGTGCTGACACCCGCCGAGAGTGATCACACACTTGGAGTCAGCCCAGACAAGTGTGAAAGCCCTTCACTCCATCTCGAAGGGAAGAAACAGGAAGAGGAAGATGAGGGCTAGGGGAATACACAACAGCCCCACCCCCCAACTCTCCTTCCAAGAGAGCCCTGAGGCCATCCTCACACTCCCCCTCCCGCAGCCCTGACCTGGGGCAGGGAGCTGTGACTCAGAAGTGTGGAAGGGCAGCCGCAAACCTTGCCAGACGAGGGAAAGGTCCTGGAAGCATGTGCCCCGAAGAAGGAAGGTGAGGAAGGACTCTATCATGACACCCAACCAAGGCGATGTAGATGTTGCCAAGTCCTCAGCCAACTCCAACTGCTTCTCATCGGGAGACCAAAGCATGATTCCTGTGTTTGAAAAATTGGTCCCCAAGGAAAGGGGAAATTGACACGGGTTGAAAGGAGCCTGTGTACCAAAAACGAGACGTGCGCTATGGATATTTCTCAACAATCTTGCCATTTGCTCAGCAAAGAAATGGAGGCTCAGAGAGGCTGGGTCCTTGGCCGAGGGCACAGAGCTATGAAGTGGTGGAGATGAGATCTGCTTGTTTTGGAAGTCCAAGCTTCCATCACACTATCTCCCTGTCTCCCTGAGAAAGAAGAAGTGAAGGTCTCTCTATAAGGGATAGAGGTACAAGGGTTTCAGAGGCTGGGAGATGGGTAAGTGGCCCTCCGAATTCCAAAAAGATAAACAGCAACAAAATCTCTCCTCCACTCCCCAGCACCCATTGGGGCTAACTTTGGCTCTGCTGAGTCTTTGGGGTCAAGGATTCTGATTCTAAGGGAATTACAGAACTCAGGGGTGGGGGTCCTCCTCGTTCTCTGGTTGCAGCAATTTCCCACCTGGGGAGCTGCTTGCAGGAGCATCCTTCCTTGGTCACGGCACAAGGCCTGTGGTTGAATCAGGTTTGCAAGTTCATTTTCATCTCAGCTGGGTCTATCAGGAGTGGAAAAGGGGGAAGGTGGGGTCATCAGTGGAAGGTCTCCAAGGTTAGGCTAAGACTTCGCTAAGGATCTGCAGTGATAGCCTCTCTCCAGCCTCCTCTCTTATCGCTCCCCCACTCCCCACCATTTTTCACTCTGCTCCCAGAATGTCTCCTGACTTGTAGCCTCTGCTCCCGCTGTTCCCTCTGCCTGGAACACACTGAGTTTTAGATCTTGGCTTGACTGTTTTCTACTCCACACTGAGCGCTTAACTCCAAGGTCACCTCTCCTAGAGGACGATCTCTGGCCAAAGTCACCTCCTATGATTCTCTTTTCCTATAGCACTTGATGCTAAACTCTGTAAACAAATTATCAGAAGGCAGCGGCAGTTGGGGAAAGGAGAGCCCTGCATGTATTTGTGACTATGAGGGTGGTACATGTGCATGTGTGGCTGTGAATGGCCACATGTGAGTCCTGCCATGCATGTGAATGCGCTTGTGAATTTGTACGTGATCTCTGAGCACGTGTGTCTCTGTGAGCATCTGATAGCGTGTACATGTGCGTCTGAATGTATGCATATACATCTTTGCATATGTGATCATGTACTTGTGTGGTTCTGTACATGGAAATATAAATGATGAATGAGACAGATGCATACATATTTATGTGTCTGTGTAATACTTCATTCACATACACACACGTGGATCGGAATGTGTACAAGTGTATACGTATTTATGATTGTGTGCACACAAGTGTCTGCAAGGAGATCAAACCAGTCCATCCTAAAGGAAATCAACCCTGAATATTCATTGGAAGGACTGATGCTGAAACTGCAGCTCCAACAGTTTGGCCACTTGATGCAAAGAGCTGACTCATTAGAAAAGACCCTGATGCTGGGAAAGATTGAAGGCAGGAGGAGAAGGGGACACAGAGGATGAGATGGTTGGATGGCGTCACCGACTCGATGGACATGAGTCTGAGCAAGCTGTGGGAGCTGGTGAAGGACAGGGAGGCCTGGCGTGCTGCAGTCCATGGAGTCGCAGAGAGTCAGACACGACTCAGTGACTGAACAAGTGTCCACACTCTTCCAGAGATGTGTGTCTGAGCGGCCCTCCCCCTCTCCCTTTGTTTCATCTCTATCTCCCACCGTCCTCCTGCCTCCACTCTTCTTCCTCCTCTTGCCCAGGTGCGCTGGCCTAAGAATGATCACTTCAGGTGGCCTTCCCTGCTTCTCTGGCTTCGGGCATTCTCAGCAGGTGGGAAGCAGCTCAGGAGGGGATCTCAGCAGGTGAAAAATCCAGCTCCAGCCCCCATGGAGCCCCAGTGAGAAAGGAATTCCCTGCAGGCCCTTTCCCTAATCCCCCAACAGATCCCTCCCCCACTTACCTCTAGCATCTCCTGGAACAAAGGACCCTTTTTTTCTGTTCTGTACTCAAGGGTGGTCCCATTCCTGACGCTGGGTGGGGGCTGGGAGAGACTGCAGAATTGGGGGGAGGGCAGTTGGGCAACCTCTACTGGCCTCAGTTTCCCCTGAGAAACAGAAGACACTACAGAAGGGTCAGCAGGCAAAACTGTACTGCCCAGATGGTCCAGTTTTCTCTCTCTCTTCACTTACCCATCTCAGGTGGTGTTTACTGAGAACCTGCTGTGTGCCAGGCTCCCTATTATGGACTGGGAACCCAGAGAAGAACAAAAGGCATCTCTCTATCTTGAGGAGTCCATGGTGGAAGTAGAGGTGGTGGGGGGAATCACAGAGAACCACAGAGATCACTAGACTCCTGGATGGAACAGGGTTGTAGCAGAAGGCAGGTGGAGGATCTAAAACCTTTGCACAGCTCCACCTCACCTGCTTAAGTCTACGCTCCTTGGCACGGCATTCAATGCCCCCTTCAATAAGGAGGCGTCCTGCACTGCAGCTGTGTGAGAGAGAAGTGGACCTTAAAGTGGAGTTTTGGTGACTAGAGATGTCAGAGAGGAGCCTTCTGAAAGTCAGGCCACAGCTTAAGAGTGTGGCAGCTGGACCTTGCAGTCCGATTGGTCCACAGCCGTTGGTTTTGGGGTGGGGAGGGGCTGTGATTGATTCCAGGTATTGACATTTGTGCACTGGCAGGAGGTGCTCCAGTTGTCCAAGTGCCTGCCCTCCGTCATATTTTCCTCTGAATCCCAATGAGGCTGTCCTTATGAAGCCCATTTGGCATGTAAAGAGATGGAAGAAACAGGAAAAAGTGGCGACTCCTCCCTGCAAGGGGAAACACTTGGGAAATACCTTGAAACCCTCATGCTGAAAGGTATCTTGGAGTTGGCAGACTCCTGTTTTGTTTATACCTGCTTCTGTTTTGACTTTTTTCATTAAACAGCTCTTCCCTCATGTCACCTTTAGGAACACTTATATTCCTGTGAGTTCCAACATTTACCTGGCCACCCATCCATCCACTCCCTCTCCATCTACCTATTCACCATTCCTACACGTCCTCTACCCATTCCTATACATCATGCCCCATCTATCCATTCACCCGCCTATCCACCCTTCCACCCACCCACAAATATCTTAACCCATCCACCCATTTACCCACTACCCACCCCTTCATTTAGACACCAATCCATCTATCCATCCTCCATCTACCCAATCGCTCATATTTTTGTTGTTTTTTTAGTAAGTCCATGGGGTCACAAAAAAGAAGAGTCCATCCATATAACCATCTACACTGGAAGGACTGATGCTGAAGTTGAAACTCCAATACTTTGGCCACCTGATGTGAAGAACTGACTCATTTGAAAAGATCCTGATGCTGGAAAAGAATGAAGGCAGGAGGAGAAGGGGACGCAGAGGATGAGATGGTTGGATGGCATCACTGACTCAATGAACATGAGTTTGAGTAAGCTCTAGGAGTTGGTGATGGACAGGGAAGCCTGGCGTGCTGCAGTCCATGGGATCGCAAAGAGTTGGACACGACTGAGCGACTGAACTGGCTGAATGCTCTCCTATCCATTCAGCTACTCATCCTTTACCAAACCATTCACTCATCTACCACATACCCACCAGGGCATCGTCCTATCCATCCACATTCTCACTTGCCCGCCGATCTACCCTTCCACTCACCTACCATTGTCCAGTCTCACCCACTCACTTACTGTTATACTATTGCTCCATTAACACACTGATCTGCCTTCATGTCCACCCATCTACCCAGCCATTTGGTCACCCCACGCTCGTCTACTCATCCATTATTCCACCCATTCACCTATATTAACCACTGCTTTATTCACCCACCACCATCTGCCTATCCATTCACCTACCCATCTATCCAGTCATCCACACACATCCATCCAATTACCAACCCACCCTAGACTATCCACCCATCCATCTACCTACCTATTTGACCAACCAGTCAACCATCCCTCCAGATACCCAAACAGACCACCTTCTGAGCAATCCATTCATCCAGCCACCTACTCATGCACCCATCCATCACTCCTGGGCACAGATTCCAGGTGGGCTAATGGAGCCATTGCATCAGACTTGCAGAGTTTATCCTGGGACATTCCAGTGGCCACCCACCTGCCCAGGCCTGCAGGAACTGGAGGCGGAGATGGTGGTGGTGGGAGTAACTTAAATGCAATCTTCTCCAGGGCGTAAAGATCAGCTGGAAACTCTTCCAGGCCCAGCGCTAATAATTTTGGAAACTCAAGGAAATGGGCGATGGAGACAGAAACCTGGGGAAGGAGGGGGTGGTGGTGGTGGTAGTGGAGAAGACTAGTAGGAAAGAGACTAGTGAGCTAACTAAAAAGGGGACGAGAGGGGCTTCCCTGGTGGTCCAGTGGTTAAGGCCCCACACTCCCAGTGCACGGGGCACATGTGCAGTCCCTGGTAGGGGAATTAATAAGAGCCCACTCGCCAAGCGGCAGGGCCAAAAATGAAAGGGAAAAAAAACCCAATAAAATTAAAAGGAGAAGAGAAAGAAATAGAAGTTTACAGAGAAATAGAGTGGAAAAACACAAAGGGCAGGGGCGTGGAGAGTGGAATGGAAGAAAGACAAATAGAAAGGTACAATACTTGTAGCGGCGAGGAGGATGAGAAAGCCTGGAGAAAGCGGGGGCGCGAGGGTCGTGAGTGTCCCCGCTCTGGCCCTCCCCTCCCTCTCCGGAACTTCCGAAAGCCCATCCCGGGCTGGATTCAGAAACCACAAAGCCCGCGGAGAGCGCTGCGCTCCAGGCGCACCGGAAGGGCTGCTGCGTGGGTTCTGCCGGCTGCACCATCAATTAGGCGATCACTGGGCCCGGCGAGCCGCAGCGTCTGTGGAAATTACCTTTTAATTTCTTAATTACACTGTCCTTACCTGCAGCTCAACCCGCCTCCGAGCGGTGCACGGGGAGCTGATTTTCTTGAACCACTCTCCAGGTGCCATAAATTAGGAAGCCGATCGCCTGTGAGCGCGCGGGAGAACGCCACCGCCTCCGCGCACGCGCACAGCCTATGGGATATTTGTATTTCTTTCCGCACCGTCGGGTAGCTTCTGCTAAGCGCTCTCCTCACCTCGCTTCATTGATACCAGGAGACCCCAAACCGGTTCCAGGGGCATGGGTACCTGGGCTCCCATAGACCCGAATGCCAAGCCCGGCCCCTGCTGGGTACTAGCTGTGTTACATCGGGCGAACCTCAGTTTCCCCATGTGTCACATGGAAATAAAAATAGCATCTATTTGTATAAATTGTGAGGCTTAAAAGAGAAAAGAGATAAGCCTTATGAAGCACAAGATCCCAAAGTGCTGTCAAAATGTGAGCTAGTTTTCATTTGTTTAGTATTTATTGAGTGGCTATGCTTACTCTTTGGAAGGAAAGTTATGACCAACCTAGATAGCATATTCAAAAGCAGAGACATTACTTTGCAGACTAAGGTCCATCTAGTCAAGGCTATGGTTTTTCCTGTGGTCATATATGGATGTGAGAGTTGGACTGTGAAAAAAGCCGAGTGCTGAAGAATTGATGCTTTTGAACTGTGGTGTTGGAGAAGACTCTTGAGAGTCCCTTGGACTGCAAGGAGACCCAACCAGTCCATTCTGAAGATCAGTCCTGAGTGTTCATTGGAAGGACTGATGCTAAAGCTGAAGCTCCAGTACTTTGGCCACCTTATGCGAAGAGTTGACTCATTGGAAAAGACCCTGAAGCTGGGAGGGATTGGGGGCAGAAGGAGAAGGGGACGACCGAGGATGAGATGGCTGGATGGCATCACTGACTCGATGGACATGAGTTTGAGTGAACTCCGGGAATTGGTGATGGACAGGGAGGCCTGGCGTGCTGCGATTCATGGAGTCGCAGAGTCGGACACGACTGAGTGACTGAACTGACTGACTGACTATGGATCAGGAGCTCCTGAAGGCCCTGCCTAGACAGCATATTAAAAAGCAGAGACATTACTTTGCCAACAAAGGTCTATCTAGTCAAAGCTATGGTTTTTCCAGTAGTTATGTATAGATATGAGAGTTGGACTATAAAGAAAGCTGAGTGCCGAAGAATTGATGCTTTTGAACTATGGTGTTGGAGAAACTCTTGAGAGTCCCTTGGACTGCAAGGAGATCCAACCAGTTCTTCCTGAAGGAGATCCGTCCTGGGTGTTCATTGGAAGGACTGATGCTGAAGCTGAAACTCCAATACTTTGGCCACCTAATGTGAATAACTGGCTCATTTGAGAAGACTCTGATGCTGGAAAAGATTGAAGGCAGGAGGAGAAAGGGATGACAGAGGATGAGACTGTTGGATGGCATCACCGACTCAATGGACATGATTTTGAGTAAACTCCGGGAGTTGGTGATGGACAGGGAGGCCTAGGGTGCTGCAGTCCGTGGGGTTGCAAAGAGTTGGACACGACTGAGTGACTGAACTGAACTGAACTGAAGGCCCTGCAGACACAGATGAACAAAACACAATGTCTGCTGTCCCGGCAGGCGCAGTGGTTGTGGATGGTGATGGTGATGATGGTGATGGTGGTGGTGATGGGATGATTATTCTATGCTCAAGGGATTCCAGGCTTTGTGAGAGCCATGCTGCAGATGCATGCCTGGAGAGGAGGTGACGATGGGGAGGCAAATGAGGACTTAGGGGGGAGGAGTTGTCAGATGGGAGTGGAGCTGATCCCTAACACAGGTGCAAGCACATCTTGGAGATGGTGTTCCAGTGGCTTGCTTAAGCCCACCTAGTCACTGAAGGATCTTGGGTCTGCCTGTTCAGTGCTTTCTCTTCCATAGCTCAGTGGTTCTCAAAGTGTGTCACCCTGACCAGAAGCAGCAGCATCACAAGGGAGCTTGTTAGAAATACAGATTCTCAGCTCCTACCCCAAGATCTTCTAAATCAGAATCTCTGGGGTCAGGGCCAAGGAACTTGTGTTTTAGGAAGGTCTTCAAGCACTGTAAAGTTTGGGATGTACTCTCATAACTGACACAGTGTTTCCTTTGCTAACTACCTTTATTGGAGGAATTGGATCAGTTCAGTTCAGTCTCTCAGTCGTGTCCGACTCTTTGCGACCCCATGAATCGCAGCACGCCAGGCCTGCCTGTCCATCACCGTCTCCGGAGTTCACTCAGACTCACGTCCATCGAGTCGGATTTACGACAATCCGAGTGGCACCCAGGCTGAAATATCACTACACATTCATGAAAATGATTAAAATAAAATAGACGGACAATACCAAGTTTTAGTGAGAATATGGAGCGACTGGGACTCCTCTATATTGCTGATGGGAAAAAACATTTGACAGTTAAATTGTTTTTCTTGTAAAGTTAAAATACTCTGATTATATATGACCCTGCAGTCCCACTCCTAGCTATTTACCCAAGAGAAATGAAAACCATGTTCACACAAAGACTTGTGCTTCAACCTTTTTGGCAGTTTCCCTCATAACAGCTCCAAACGGCCAAACATCCATCAGTTAGTGAATGGACACCAAATCGTGGTGCGTGCTCAGTTGCTTCAGCTGTGTCTGACTCTTTTCGACTCCATGGACTGTAGTCCTTTAGGCTCCTCTGTTCATGGGATTCTCCAAGCAAAGATCCGTTTCCCCCTCCAAAGGATCTTCCCCACCCAGGGACAGAATGTGTGAGAGCAGGCAGGGTTAACATTTGTTCAATGACCCAATGAGTGAATACACAAAGGGCCTGGAACCAGGCGTGGTATATCTTTGACCCTCAGTACAGGTTCTGAGTGGACCCCATAGGTTCTACCTCCACAAGGCATTCTTGATCTGTTTGTGTTTCTCCATCTTCACCATCTTTGCCTCATCCAAGCTTCCATTACCTCTGGCCTGAGCAACTAGCCAGTTCCTAACTGGCTTCCCAATTTCCACACTTGCCTTAATGGCTCATCCTGCCCACAGGTGCCAGTCGTCTTTGCAAAATGTGGACCAGAATTGTGTCCTCCCCTGCCTAAAACCTTCTGATGGTGTCCCATTGCTTGTGGCCGTGGCCTCCAGGTCCTGAATGATTTGGCCCAGTCTACCCCACTAACCTCTCCTGGGGCTGTTCTCCTTGCAGTTGGAATAACCAAGTCTCTCCCACCTCATGACCTTGGCACTAGCAGGTCCCTAAGCCTAGATTGTTTTCTCCAGGTCATCGCATGTGGCTCCTTTCATCAATTTAGGGCTCAGCTCAAAGGTCACCTCTTTGGAGAGGTCTTCTTTGAACGTCCTGTCTGAAGCAGCCCATCTCCAGTCATCTGTTTTACCTACCCAGGCATTTACTGAGCAACTACTAGATGCGAGGTGCTGTTCTAAGTGCTGAAGAAATAGTACTGAACACAACAGGGGGTGTCATGCCTTCTTAGATGCCTCTGTAGATTTCAAAACATTCCACTGCCTTGTTTGGAACCTGCTTGTCTTCCTCACTAAGTGCCAAGAGGGCTGTGTCTGAGTCTGTCTTGTTTACCCAAGCACATTAGGTACTGGGTAAACATCTGTTCAATAAAAGAACAAATTACTGGATGGATGGCAGGCAGGCTGGCCAACTGGGTAGGTATGCAGAGCAGCCGAAACACCCTCCACCTGGCACTTGGCTCTTGCTAAGATCTCCCTGAGCTCAAATGAAGATTTCTTCAAAGAAATCTCACTGGCAGCCCTAAATTGTGGTATATCCATATAGTAGAATACTACTCAATAATACAAAGGAATGAACTACTGATGTATACAATAACATGGATGAATCTCAGAAGCATAATGCTGAGGGAAGGAAGTCAAAAACAAAAGGTTACATACTGCACAAGCTCATTGATATGAAATTCTAGAAAAGGCAAAACTATAGTGACCTGAACCTGAACTTTGGTTGCCTGGGGCCAGAATTAGGGTTGAGGGAAGGGTGGAGAGGGAATGACTCCAAAAAACCACTTTTTTGGGTGGTGGAAATCTTCCACATCATGACTGTAATTAGTTCAGTCACTCAGTTGTGTTCGACTCTTTACAATCCCATGAACCGCAGCACGCCAGGCCTCACTGTCCATCACCAACTCCTGGAGTCCACCCAAACCCATGTCCATTGAGTTGATGATGCTATCCAACCATCTCATCCTCTGTAGTCCCCTTCTCCTCCTGCCCTCAATCTTTCCCAGCATTAGGGTCTTTTCAAATAGTCAGCTCTTCGCATCAGGTGGCCAAAGTATTGGAGTTTCAGCTTCAAAATCAGTCCTACCAATGAATACCCAGGACTGATTTCCTTTAGGATGGACTGGTTGGATCTCCTTGCAGTCCAAGGGACTCTCAAGAGTCTTCTCCAACACCACAGTTCAAAAGCATCAATTCTTCGGCGCTCAGCTTTCTTTATAGTCCAACTCTGACTGTGATGGTTGTGCATAATTAGTCAAAATTCATTGCCTTGCCCACTTGGAAGTGAGGGATTTTATTGTATATGAATGACCCCTCAATAAAGCAGATGGGGCATAATTCCTCTCCTAAGATGGTATCCTAAGGAAATATTCACAGTATGAACAAAGATTATGTACAAGGATGGACTTCAAAGAAATGTTTATTATGATGAAAAACTGAATGTAAGCAAAATGTTCAGCTGTAGAGGTGGAATGAAAAAAATGATAGTTTTGGGATGTCCCTGGTGGTCCAGTGGCTAAGACTCCTCACTCCCAAGGCAGGGGGCCTGAGTTCGATTCCTGGTCAGGGAACTAGATCCTGCATGCTGAAACTATGAGTTGGCATGCTGCAGTGAAGATTGAAGATCTTGTGTATTGCAACTAAGATCCAGCGCAGCCAAAAAGTATTTTTTAAAAAATGATAGTTTATGCACAGGATTGATTGCTGTGCAAATTATTAAAATAATTTAAGGACATGAAAATATATTGAGATAATGCCCACTGAAAGACGAAGGATAGAATGTAGGTTCTGGGAGCAAAATGCCTGTATTGAATCCTGGCTCTGTCACACACCAGCTGTGCAATGTTGGGAAAATATTTAGTCTCCCTAATGCTAATTTTCTCATCTGTTCAATGGGGATGCCAGGAACATGCTGTAAAGGTTATTGCCAAGATTAAACAAAGTAACACAAGTAAAATTCTTAACATTTGGGGACTTCCCTGATGGCTCAGTGGTTAAGACTTTGCCTTCCAGTGCAGGGGGCATGGGTTTGATCCCTGATCAGGAAACAGGATCCCACATGCCAACACTGTGCAGCCAAAAAAAAAAAAAAGTTTTTGTAAAATAAATTGGTTAGGAGTTCCTGGTGGTCCAGTGGTTAAGACTGTGAGTTCCTAGTGCAGAGGTCATGGGTTGCATCCCTGGACTGGGAGGATCCCACATGCTGCATGGCATGCCCAAAAAAAAAAGATTGGTTACAGTTCCAACAGTAGCAGGTGGTGGAGCCAGGCCTTGACCCCAGGGCATCTGGCTCCAGAGACCACACTTTTTGCCACAACCCAATCCTGCAGATGTTAGGCTAAGATCAACTGGGCATTTCCTCTTTGCCACAGGAAGTCACGGATGGTTTTATAAAAGAACTGGAGAGAGACCAGTCAAAACGCAGTCCAGTCTCCATACCAGAATAATTGCTTTCTCTCTTCTTCCCACCTCAAAAGATATTCAGGAAGAAGCCAAAGATGTTCTATTGGCTGGGAATTAGAAACTTGAACCTGACCCTTCAACTCTGTCCTTCTAGGAGAAGCATATTATTTCCATCTGTGCTGCAGATTTCTTGTCTTAATAAAGATAGAGCTGGGGGGGATGGTGGGGGGAGGGGAGGGAGTGTTTCTAAATGTGAACAACAACAACAAAATACCCTGAAATTTTATCTCAGCCTCAAGAGATCAGGCATGCCAAAGTATCTGTTATTGATAACAATAACGATAGTGATTATTATATTTTATTTTTCAATCGCGGTAATTATTGTACATTAAATCATTAGCATTCATTATTCCTACAATGTGTAATTAGGACAATGGTGGATAGATTGCTCTTGACTGTAATGAAGTTTTTATAATTGTAATTTATAGGCATCAAATTACCTTTCTTAAAACGAATCTGAACATCACACTCTTAATTCTGGGGAGGGGGGTGGCAATTATTTTTAATTAATGTTTCTTGTTTGTGCCACACAGGGGGAGCTGTCCGACCAATCCAATTCCCTGTGTCTGTGAGGAAGTTAACCAAGAATATCAGAGGCATTCTTGAACACTCATCTATCACAAAACCTCCCCCTCCTCCCCGTGCCCCGCTCTGTTTCCCGCATTTCCCCTCCTCCGAAGCAGCAGCCACAGAGGGAAGGAAAAAAAATAAAGAACCAACGATTTACCAACATGATTAGCTGAGAAGACAAGAGACGATGACGCAGATTAGTTAAGCCAATTTGTAGCTAAGTGTGAGAAGAATATGTATATTTTTCCTTCGAAAATGGATGAATAGCCAGCCTTGTGTTGGAGGACATGGACCCTGGGGGTGTATTTCGTTTTTGCTGTCTGCAAATTTTATTGTGAGGTTTAATATAGGCTGGTGAGCTTCCCCAACCTACACCAATCCCATTGATGATTAGTTAAGGTGGCCTTTCCCAAATATGAATCTACCTGTTGTGTCTAGAAAGGCTGAGTGAGAAGTCTCAGGGCATTACTGTTGTAATATGAAACTGCCTATATTTGACTGGTTTTGACCTACAAAAGGGCTTCCCTTGTGGCTCAGCTGGTAAAGAATCTGCCTGCAAAGCAGGAGACCTGGGTTCAATCCCTGGGTTGGGAAGATCCCCTGGAGAAGGGAAAAGCTACTCATTCCAGTATTCTTGCCTGAAGAATTCCACGGACTGTATAAACCTTGGGTTCACAAAGAGTTGGACCTACAAAAATGGCAATTTAATGGCTCACATGAATCTGTCCACTGGGATGGCAACGAATGAAGTGACTCTTCCCCAAAGATGATGATGAGGAGGGAGAGAAAAGGTCATTAGTTTGGGAGGCTATTGGATGAATAAGAAGGTTATATGGGGACTAGAAAAGAGCCTGATGCTGGGAAAGATTGAGGGCAGGAGATGGGGGTGATAAAGGGTGAGATGATTGAATGGCATCATTGACTCAAAGGACATGAGTTCAAGCAAGCTCTGGGAGCTGGTCATGGACAGGGAAGCCTGGTGTGTTGCAGTCCATGGGGTCGCAAAGAGTCGGACACGACAGAGTGACTGAACTGATTTCCCAGGTTGCTCAGTGGTTAAACTCCTCCTTTCAATGCAAGGGGCACGGGCTTGATCCCTGAGGGGGAACTAAGGTCCCGCATGCTGTGGGATGTGTCCAAAAACAATTTTTTTAAGGAAAAAAGAGGAAGAGTATATGTAAGAGCAGTGGGCATAAGGAAAAGAGGGGAAATGAGGTGGAGAAAGGTCGTTTGCTTATCACCCATCCTGGTGGGCTGCCGTCTATGGGGTCTCAGAGTCAGACACAACTGAAGTGACTTAGCAGCAGCAGCAGCAGCAGCATCATGTATGAACCATAGCTCAGGTCCTTTCTGTGCAGAAATGAAATTATCTTCACAAGCTAGTTAGTGGTTGGAGCTGAAGTAGAAATTGGGGCAAATTCTGACGTTAGCGAGGCAGCACCTCTATCGAGCAGGACAGAAGCTTTAGTACCCGACCCCAGGAAAGGCAGTCTGAGGAGCGAGTCTGGCCAGTCAGACCCAGCTGTGTCCCATACGACCTGTGAGACGTTCAGCAAGCAGTTGGTACTCCTGCAAATGTTGTTGTTCAGTCACCCAGACCTCAGTCGTGTCCAATTCTGTGCGACCTCACAGACTGTGGCAAGCCAAGTTTCCCTGTCCCTCAGCATCTTGCAGAGCGTGCCCAGTTTCATGTGCAGTGAATCAGTGATGCCATCAAGCCATCTCATCCTCTGTCTCCCTCTTCTTTTTCTACCTTCAGCCTTACCCAGCATCAGCTTCTGCAAATGCTACTCTGTAAAATGACAGGAAACTGGGGTTCCCTTTTCACAGGATGGTGAGGGTTAAATGAAATCATCTCTGTGAACATATTTAACATTGTGCCTGGCACAGAGTAGATGCTGAAAAACGTTCATTTCCCATTTCCTTTCATTAATGAATCTCTGTATTTAAAATGGGGTCTGTGGCTTCCATGTGTGAGCAAGTTGTGTTGGGAATGTGTCGGCAGAAGAAATAGAGGGCGGGGGAGAAGATATCATTCGTGACAGGGTGAAGGTGGGCAGGGTACATCTCATTCCTCGGCAAAGCTGCAATTTGCCAGTCCTTTTAATTATTATTTTTTATTATAGATACAAATTAAAAATAAACTGTGTGTCTCATTCACAGCAGGGATTAAAATTGTTCTCTAATTATTATCTTTGAATCAATCTAGCTTCCATTAGCCCTGCTTGCTGAGGTATAATTGAGGTGTGTGTGTATGTGTGTGTGTGTGTGTGTGTGTGTGTGTCCTTGGTTTGTGGAGAAGACAACTACTTCCATTTGATGTGCCTAACTGTCTCTTCCAAGGCTCTCATTTCACGTTTTCCTTCCTCTTTGCCACAAAATCTAGGAAAGCAGAAGAGCTGAAGGGTATTCAGCACAAGAATCCCCATTCCCATTTCACCATTCTTAAAATTTCTATTTAAAAACCAACATACAGGTTGCCACACAGAGGTACTTTTGTGTGTGTGTGTGGCCACAGAGCTTGGCATGCAGGATCTTAATTCCCAATCAGGTGTCGAACTTGTGCCCCTGCATAGGAAGGTGGAGTCTTAACCACTGGACAATTAGGGAAGTCCCCAGAAGTACTCTTTTGGATTGGGCTAGGAGTGGGAGCAGTGACCTAAAATCAATGAAGTCAATACATAAGAATGACCAAGCTCAGCTTCTTCCTAAATATGGGCACTGCCAGTCTGTGAACTTCATGAGGCCAAGGAAGTTCATCTGTCTTGCTCATTGCTGCGTCTTCAGAACCTAGAATAGTGCCTAGTATCTGTTTAGTTCTCAGTAAATATTAATTGATTTACACAAGCATGTCCCTAGATAATATTTGCAAAATGCATAGTAGAGGAACACACAGTGCGTAGGACATGGATCGTGGTAGCCCTCAATAAAACACAGCTCCTGTTATTGTTATCACAATATCCAAGCTCAGATGGGCCATCCTGAGACTATCTTCTTCCCTTAAATTATATTCTAACGTTCACTGTCTTACTAGCTCCATTTACCCACCCCTTGCTCTGCATCTGTGGTGCTTTGCATATATCACTGCTAACTCTTAGGCACTCTTGTAGGTTTATTTTGTTGTTCAGTCACTAAGTGTGATTTGCTGTTTAGTCTGTGAGTCATGTCTGACTCTCTTGTGACCCTGGGAACTGAAGCCCGCCAGGCTCCTCTGTTCATGGGATTTCCCAGGCAAGAATACTGGAGTGAGTTGCCATTTTCTACTCTGGGGGAACTCCCGACCCAGGGTTCAAATCTACGTCTCCTGCATTGGCAGGAGGACTTTTTTTTTTTTTTAACCATTGAGCCACCCAGGAAGCCCAGGCTTATTTTACAGATAAGGAAAACTGAGGCTCAGAGAGATGAAGTCACTTGGCCCAAGTCACACAGCTGATAAGTGATGGAGCTGGAGTTTGAACTTAGGTCTCTGTTGGATTCCTAATACTCAGGGTCTCTCTTTTCACTCTTCTTCCCTATCTTTCACTCTCCAACTCATTTATTTATTCCAAGTGTGCAAAGTAAGGATTTTTGGTGCCATTTTCCAGGTGAGGAGAATGAAACCCAGAGAGAAGTCTTCTGACTTGCTTGGAGGTCAGGTGGTGTCACATGTCTCATACACGGGGATCTCTTGCTAGTGGCCAGTGTACCAGATGTGGATTCTTACCAAGGAACTTCCCTGCCTTCCTGTACTGGGCAGCTTATCAGATGGAAATTAAAAAATCAGGACTTTGGGGAAAAAATGAGAGGTTTGAATCTAATAAATAAAGTTCAGATATTAAGGCCAGAATAGCTCCATGGTGCTTTCAGCAAGAAGCTTAGTTGAAATCATATAACTAGAAAAGGGTTAAGTGCCAAGCTTGGAAAAAAAGTTAAGCATTTGTTCATTCATACTTTGCACAAATATTTTTTGAGCCAATATTGCAGGGAAAAACAAGCTGCACTCTGCCTTCAGGAGTTTATGATCTAGTGGGGGAAGTAGATTTTATAAAATATTCACATGATGTATGTAATTATGACTGTGACAACATATAGGAGGGAAAAACACAGAGAGTTACAAGAGATGGTAGCAAAGGGGCACAATATCATGTGTCAATATCAAGACTTGCTTTGGCCAATGCTACCACTCTCCCCCTGATTTCTGGTAAAAATAAAATCAGTGTCAGATCTACGCTGAGTCTTTATAAGCATTTACCTTTGCAGCCATAGAAGGTTGGGTCCAGGTGGTGCCTCCATCAACCCAGGCAAGCAAACTGCTGGGGTTGTTTGTCACTGCAGCATAACCCAGTCTGCGCTGACATAGACATGGGTTCTCCCATTGCTATGCACATAGCTCTCAGGTGAATTTATTTTTTGATGTGAGTTGTTTTGTTATTGTTTAGGAATCGACCCCAGTGAAAGAATCTGAAAAGCAAACAATGCTATATGCACAAGCAGGATTTTCCCTGTTTTAAAATTCATGATCTTAAAGCATGAGAAATGATCTAAATTTTCATCAAATGACTGGTTTGCATAGAATGAAACCACTGAAAGTAACAGAGGGAAAGATACAGAACTTAACAGATGGACACAGATTTGTAAAAGGGTACACACACACACACACACACACACACAGAGAAGCAACAGACAGGCATGTAATACACCATGATGTCACTAATGATTCACTTTAGTGAACTGGATCACAGATAATTTTTTGTGCTTTTCTGTGCTTAGAATCAGTAGAAAAATATGACTACAAATTTTAAAATATTGTTTAAGAAGGTTTTTGTAATAAGATGAAAATAAGTTTTGCATAAAGATGTCTTTGTGAAATGAGAAGAGGGTATGAGATTGTGTACAGAAAAAGGTAAAACTTGGATATTTCTGCATGGAAAAAAAGACTGGAAGGAAACATACCAAAATGCTGATAGTCAATTTCTCTGGATAGGGTGATTTAGAAAGCTTTCTAGAAACTTCTATTTTTCCCTTGGATTTTCCCATTTTCTATAATGAGCACAAATTGGTTTTATGATAGGAAATACAGTACTTTAAAAGCTGGTAGCAATACCAATACTTTGATAAATTGAAAATACCTCTCTGTCTCCCTTTTTCCAAAGACTTCTCTCCTCTCATTATTTTTATCACTATATAAACGTGTCCTTCTCATAAATCGAGTGGGTCTAAAATGGAATCCTAACTTTTAGTAGCTGTCTTGACTTGGTTCTAAAAAAAAAAAAACGGTGCTATATTCCCTTAAAAAATTAATATGAACCAGGTTGCTCTCACTCAGAAAGACGGAATTAATAACAGACACACAAACCTAGTGTAACGCTAAGAGCTGTCAGCAACACAGCACCAATGACACGTCTGTACATTCTGGGAACGACCAGCGCCGACTGCTGTTTCTACGAAACATTTCTCTCAAAGATGCCAGGATGTTTTTCAAAGATGTGATCATACGGTTGATCTTTGCAGGCTTGGGAGAGAAGGTGGAGGAGAGTGGCATCTCCTTGTATGCCTTTGCTGGCTGAGTGAGGGAGGTGTCTTCACGTACACGGAAAGTCACTGGGCTAGCCTTGCTGTGACCCACTCTGGATTGCTGTGAGTCAGTGGCCTTCACCCTGAACTTGTTTGCTCTCTTCAGTTGGCAAAGCCCTTGGCTTCCTGTGTAGGTCTCAGACTCCATGTAACATTTCAGAATCAGTCTCAGCTTCTCTATGGGAGGTTTCTGAAGGACACAGACCCTTCAGCACACTTACCCCAGGTAGTGACCATGTCTTTCTTGCTGTGCTCATTCATTCAATATGTGCCTCTCCCTGTAGACTCTGGACTCCAGGAGAGCATGGCTTTTGTGTGTTCCTCGCTGTGTCCTCAGAGCCTGGCACACAGAAGACACTCATTGAATGGCTGCTGAATGAGTAAGTGCATGAAAGGAACCCACGGGCTCCTCAATGGCCCACTCCCACCATGGAGGAAAGAGGAGTCCAGAGTTCCCTTTGCCTCTGGCCAATTGGTCTCTCTGAGCCAGGGCCATACTATGACTTTCATGGCCTCCTTATCCCATAAAAATATAAAAACTGTATTTTCTGAATGTGTTGTTATAAAGATGAATATCATACAGGCTGGAGTCATTGTTATATGTACATTATTCATTTTGAATTTTAAAATAAACATTAAAAGTTGTTCAACAAACAACTTTGTTTTCTAGTCCCTAGAAGTTGTGTTCAACAAGCTGGAAAATTTTTAAAGAGATGGGAATATCAGACCACCTTACCTGTCTCCCGAGAAACCTGTATGCTGGTCAAGAAGCGGCAGTTAGAACCTGAAACAACTGACTGGTTCAAAATTGGAAAAGCAGAACAAGAAGGCTGTTTATTGCCACCTTGCTTATTTAACTTATGTGCAGAGTACATCATGCAAAATGCCAGGCTGAATGAATCACAAGCTGGAATCAAGACTGCCGGGAGAAATATCAACAACTTCAGATATGCAGATAATTCCACTCTAATGGCAGAAAGTGAAAAGGAACTAAAGAGCCTCTTGATGAAAGTGAAAGAGCTGGCTTAAAACTTAACATTCAAAAAATGAAACTCATGGCATCTGGTCCCATCACTTCATGACAAATAGAAGGGGAACAAGTGGAAGCAGTGACAGCTTTTATTTTCTTGGGCTCCAAAATCACAAAGATGTTTGCTCCTTGGAAGGAAAGCTATGACAAACCTAGACAGCATATTAAAAAGCAGAGACATCATTTTGCTGGCAAAGGTCCATATAGTCAAAGCTATGTTCTTTCCAGTAGTCATGTACAGATGTGAGATTTGGAACACACAGAAGGCTGAACGCTGAAAAATTGTTCCTTTGAATTGTGATGCTGGAGAAGACTCTTGAGAGTCCCTTAGACTTCAAGGAGATCAAATTAGTCAATCTTAAAGAAAATCAACCCTGAATATTCATTGGAAGGACTGATGCTGAAGCTGAAGCTCCAATCCTTTGGCCACCTGATGTGAAGAGATGACTTATTGGAAAAGACCCTGATGCTGGGAAAGAAGAGAAGAATGGAACGACAGAGGATGACCTGGTTAGATAGCACCACTGACTCAATGGACATGAATTTGAGCAAACTCCAGTTGACAGTGAAGACAGGGAAGCCTGGGGTGCTGCAGTCCAGGGGTTCACAAGAGTCGGACATGACTTAGCGACTGAACTACAACCCTACAAGTACTGCAGGCCCCGAGCACTGTGTCTACAGTGCCTGGTGGAGGGCAGCCCTGTGCCAACCTGATCCCCGTGCATACATTATAAGGTTATAAGGTCTTTTGAGAGCCAAGAACAAGGACATATGAGGTGGTCTGGGAGAGAGGGAGGGTCAGTTAAGAAACTGAGCAGGACCCTGTGGGGCTTCTGGGCATGGCTTTTCTGTGTCCTCCATTCCTTGTTTGTAGGGAACAGACTTCAGCCTCCAAGACCTTCCCTAAGTTCCTAAGGGCAGATCTGAACAGTTGCTCATCAGGTAAGGGAAAGGATGCAGAGACAAAGGAAGAACAGCCAGGAAGCAATAGTGCGGCCTCGGGGCAGAGTCCTGGCTCTGCTTCAAGGGGTACAAGAAACAGTGTCCTTAAGCTCCCTATAGAGAGGGAGAGAGGAGCTACCCCTTGCCCAAGGTCAGGGGCGGCAGCCGAGAGGAGCTACTCCACGTTCAAGGTCAGGAGGGGCGGCCGTGAGGAGACATCCCTCGTCCAAGGTAAGGAGCAGCGGCTGCTGCAGCCGTGAAGAGATACCCCATGTCCAAGGTAAGAGAAACCCAAATAAGACAGTAGGTGTTGTGAAAGGGCATCAGAGGGCAGACACACTGAACCACAATCACAGAAAACTAGCCAATTTGATCACATGGACCACAGCCTTGTCTAATTCAATGAAACTAAGCCATGCAGTGTGGGACCACCCAGGACAGGCGGGTCATGGTGGAGAGGTCTGACAGAATGTGGTCCACTGGAGAAGGGAATGGCAAACCACTTCAGTATTCCTGCCTTCCTGCCTTGAGAACTCCATGAACAGTGTGAAAAGGCAAAATGATAGGATACTGAAAGAGGAACTTCCCAGGTCTGTAGGTGCCCAATATGCTACTGAAGATCAGTGGAGAAATAACTCCAGACAGAATGAAGGGATGAAGCCAAAGCAAAAACAATACCCAGTTGTGGAGTGACTGGTGATAGAAGCAAGGTCCGATGCTGTAAAGAGCAATATTGCATAGGAACCTTGGAATGTCAGGTCCATGAATCAAGGCAAATTGGAAGTGGTCAAACAGGAGATGGCAAGAGTGAATGTTGACAGTCTAGGCATCAGCAAACTAAAATGGACTGGAATGAGTGAATTTAACTCAGATGGCCATTATATCTACTACTGTGGGCACGAATCCCTTAGAAGAAATGGAGTAGCCATCATGGTCAACAAAAGAGTCCAAAATGCAGTACTTGGATGCAATCTCAAAAACGACAGAATGATCTCTGTTCATTTCCAAGGCAAACCATTCAATATCACGGTAATCTAAGCCTATGCCCCAACCAGTAACACTGAAGAAGCTGAAGTTGAATGGCTCTATGAAGATCTACAAGACAGAACTAACACCCCAAAAAAGATGTCCTTTTCATGATAGGGGACTGGAATGCAAAAGTAGGAAGTCAAGAAACACCTGGAGTAACAGACAAATTTGGCCTTGGAATGCGGAATGAAGCAGGGCAAAGACTAATAGAGTTTTGCCAAGAAAATGCACTGGTCATAGCAAACACCTATTTCAAAAATACAAGAGAAGACTCTACACACGGACATCACCAGATGGGCAACACCAAAATCAGATTGATTATATTCTTTGCAGCCAAAGATGGAGAAGCTCTATACAGTCAGCAAAAACAAGACCAGGAGCTGACTGTGGCTCAGATCATGAACTCCTTATTGCCAAATTCAGACTTAAATTGAAGAAAGTAGGGAAAACCACTAGACCATTCTGGTATGACCTAAATCAAATCCCTTATGATTAAACAGTGGAGGTGAGAAATAGATTCAAGGGATTAGATCTGATAGACAGAGTGCCTGATGAACTATGGACAGAGGTTTGTGACATTGTATGGGAGACAGGGATCAAGACCATTCCCATGGAAAAGAAAAGCAAAAAGCAAAATGGCTGTCTGGGGAGGCCTTACAAATAGCTGTGAAAAGAAGAGAAGTGAAAAGCAAAGGAGAAAAGGAAAGATATAAGCATCTGAATGCAGAGTTCCAAAGAATAGCAAGGAGAGCTAAGAAAGTCTTCCTCAGCGATCAATGCAAAGAAATAGAGGAAAAGAACAGAAGGGGAAAGACTAGAGATCTCTTCAAGAAAATTAGAGATACCAAGGGGACATTTCATGCAAAGATGGGCTCAATAAAGGACAGAAATGGTATGGACCTAACAGAAGCAGAAGATATTAAGAAGAGGTGGCAAGAATACACAGAAGAACTACAATGCAAAGAAATAGAGGAAAAGAACAGAAGGGGAAAGACTAGAGATCTCTTCAAGAAAATAAGAGATACCAAGGGAATATTTTATGCAAAGATGGGCTCAATAGAGGACAAAAATGATATGGATCTAACAGAAACAGAAGATATTAAGAAGAGGTGGCAAGAAGACACAGAAGAACTGTACAAAAAAGATCTCATGACCCAGATAATCATGATGGTGTGATTACTCACCTAGAACCAGACATCCTGGAATGTGAAGTCAAGTGGGCCTCAGAAAGCATCACTGTGAACAAAGCTAGTGGAGGTGATGGAATTCCAGTTGAGCTATTTCAAATCCTGAAACATGATGTTGTGAAAGTGCTACACTCAGTATGCCAGAAAATTTGGAAAACTCAGCAGTGGCTACAGGACTGGAAAAGATCAGTTTTCATTCCAATCCTAAAGAAAAGCAATAACAAAGATTGCTCAAACTACCACACATTTGCACTCATCTCAGACTCTTGTAAAGTAATGCTCAAAATTCTTCAGGAAAACATGAACCCTGAACTTTCAGATGTTCAAGCTGGTTTTAGAAAAGCCAGAGGAACCAGAGATCAAATTGCCAACATCCGCTGCATCATTGAAAAAGCAAGAGTTCCAGAAAAACATGTATTTCTGCTTTATTGATCATGCCAAAGCTTTTGACTATGTGGATCACGATAAACTGTGGAACATTCTGGAATATCAGACCACCTGGCCTGCCTCTTGAGAAACCTGTATGCAGGTCAGGAAGCAACAGTTAGAACTGGACATGGAACAACAGACTGGTTCCAAATAGGAAAAGGAGTACATCTATGCTGTATATTGTCACCCTGCTTATTCAACTTCTATGCAAAGTACACCATGAGAAATGCTGGGCTGGAAGAATCACAGGCTGGGATCAAGACTGCCAGAGAAATATCAATAATCCCAGATATGCAGATGACACCACCCTTATGGCAGAAAGTGAAGAGGAGCTAAAAAGCCTCTTGTTGAAAGTGAAAGAGGAGAGTGAAAACATTGGCTTAAAGCTCAACTTTCAGAAAACAAAGATCATGGCATCTGGTCCCATCACTTCAGGGAAAATAGTTGGGGAAACAGTAGAAACAGTGTCAGACTTTATATTTTTGGGCTCCAAAATCACTGCAGATGGTGACTGCAGCCATGAAATTAAAAGATGCTTACTCCTTGGAAGGAAAGTTATGACCAACCTAGAGAGCATATTCAAAGGCGGAGACATTACTTTGCCAACCAAGGTCTGTCTAGTCAAGGCAATGGTTTTCCAGTGGTTATGTATGGATGTGAGAGTTGGACTGTGAAGAAAGCTGAGCACCAAAGAATTGATGCTTTTGAACTGTGGTGTTGGAGGAGACTCTTGAGAGTCCCTTGGACTGCAAGGAGACCCAACTAGTCCATCCTAAAGGAGATCAGTCCTGGGTGTTCATTGGAAGGACTGATGCTGAAGCTGAAACTCCAATACTTTGGCCACCTCATGCGAAGAGTTAACTCATTTGAAAAGCTCTGATGCTGGGAGGGATTAGGGGCACGAGGAGAAGGGGACGACAGAGGATGAGATGGCTGGATGGCATCACTGACTCGATGGACGTGAGTTTGAGTGAACTCCAGGAGTTGGTGACGGACAGGGAGGCCTGGCATGCTGCGATTCGTGGGGTCACAAAGAGTCGGACACGACTGAGTGACTGAACTGAACTGATAGAGAGGGAAATGGCAGTCTGCTCCAATATTCTTGCCTGGAGAATCCCTCAGGTGCAGGAGCCTGGGGTGGTGGGTGGGTGGAGGACCGGGGGGAATGAGATTACATTCCGGAGGGTTGCACAGAGTTGGGCGCAACTGAAGTGACTTAGCACACATGAACTAAGAGCTCCAACAAACGGAAGATGGAACTGCTTGACGAACAATTCTTCAGAGAAGTCGGGAGACCGGCTGAGGCCAGACTATAACTCCTCTCCAGTTCCTCTTGGGTGGGGACACAGGTTTGAGGGGCACGAGCTCGCTGTGTTCCCCTTTGTCTGGCAAAGCAATAAAGCTCTTTTTTTCTACTTCACCAAAAACTCTTGTCTCCAAGATTCAGTTGGCATCAGTGCATAGAGGCCAAGCTTCTGGCATCAGTTAGAGACCGCTTCCCCAGTCAGAGCTTCAGGACAACTCTCCTGAGAGGGTGAGAACAGCATCCCAGGCAGAGGTCTGCTGCTGCTGCTGTTGCTGCTAAGTCACTTCATTCGTGTCCGACTCTGTGCAACCCCATAGATGGCAGCCCACCATGTCTGGGTATGTGCAAAGGAGCTGGGGCAGCATGTTTGAGTCACTAGTGGGAAGCCAGAGGTCTGGGGGAACAGGAGGGATGGGCAGGAATTTCAACCAGTTTCTTGAGTCTCATTAGAAAGCTCTGGGAGTTGGTGATGGACAGGGAAGCCTGGCGTGCTGCAGTCCATGGGGTCACAAAGAATCAGACATGACTGAGCGACCGAACTGAACTGAAGAAGCCACCCTTAGGACTCTTGTGCCCCCTAAGGTTCTCACTTCCCGGCTGGTCCCCAAACATTCCCAGCCCAGGCCACCCAGCTCTGGGGCACAGAGCAAGACTCAGGGAGGGCTGGTTTGATTAGATCACTGTCACGGAGGGACGGGAGGTTAATTGCTATTCTCTCTGAGTTCTACTCACAACTCTGTGTGTGTGTGTGTGTGTGTGTGTGTGTGTGTATGCGGATGCGCACGTCTGTGTGTTCCTGTACTGAGGGAAGTTCGGCCTCGGGTTGGAGGGAGGCCACGGGGCTAGGGGGTGGGTTGCACAAGTTTTCTCTTCGAGTTCTGAGCCTTGTCTTGTCTGGTGTGCAGCAAAGAGCAGTACTTAACAAGCATTAAGGGACACAAATAATGCCCCCTTTCTCCTCTCCGCCTATTCTTCCCTCTCTCTTTTCTTGTAAATCCCGCTCCTTGCATGTGAATAGCGGAATGGCTTCATCTGGGACCTTTAATCAGATCCCTGGTAGGCACTAGGAGGGCAAAGTACTGGAGGGATTACCTTTTATTTTAGGGTTTTTCTCCCCTAGTTTTGCCTATCCACCCCCGCCCCCTCCCCCGGGCGCGTTTTCCTCCCTGGCGTTTGTTCTCAGCAGAAGTAAGTAAGGAAGGCTTACAGGGCGGGGGAGGGGAGCTTACAAACTTAAGGGGATCGGGCCCTATTCAGCAGGGCTTGTCCACAGTCTTTCTGCTTTTGTTCCCGGGCCATTCTTCAGCTGATTTCTTCACTCCAGTAAAAGCACTTTAATTCCCTTTTAGATACGGAGAATCCGTCTTCTTCCCCTGGCTGCCCCCTCCCTCCCTCCACCCCACACACCCCATTTCACTTTCTCAGACCCTTTATGCTGCGTCCTCGTCCGCCCCAACAAAGACCTAACATCCTCGCTGCAAAGTATTTCTTTAACCGATCGAGTGAGGCTGGGGAGAATCTGGAGGAGGGGGAGGGGAGCAGAGCGCAAAGGAGGAAGAGAGGGGGCTTCTTGGGGAAGAGACCCTCCCCTCACCATAAACCGGGGCTGGGGGACCCTTAGCTTCAGACTTTGGTCCCTGCTGCGCCTTGGATCCAAAGGAAAGGAGTGGATGCCGGCACGTGTGTTGGGAAGGACCTAGTGTGTGTGAGCGTGTGCCTGTGTGAGCCTGACAGGGGCAATAGAGACATCCGAGGCCTGGTGTGGGCTTGATCAGCATTCCTGAAAGAAGCCAAGAGGTTTCTAGGAAGAGGACACAGGCCCTTCAGCCTCCATCAGAATCCCTGAGACCTCTCAGCAGAGCATCAGAGAGACCAGACACAGAGCCTGGGGCTCCTGATCTCTCCGGGTGGCTGAGACCAGACAGCATCTTGCGAAAATGTTTGAGACCTGGAGGAAAATGGCCGGCTGCAACATAAGAAAATAAAGCCCTCAGCTCCAACACGAATCAATGCAGAATTTTAAAGTCTGCACATGTATCTTAGGTCAGCTGTCCTAATTATTCAATTCGACATTCACAAAAATTTCACGGCATATGAAAAGAACTCGTGGGGCAGGTTTCATTTTGTCTCTCCATCCGTGCCTCCCTCTCTCCCTCCTTGTCTCCTTCCTTTCCTGTGATATAACTGAACACCTGGGGACCAACCCAAATCTGGAGCGTTGCTGTTACTTAGTATAACGTACTTAACACTCATACCACACTGACAGTGTATCATTACTTCTGCTATCTTGGTCCTCCCATCCTGATTTCGAACCTCTCCCTCCCTGCCAGAGGTAACCATCTCTTTATATTTCTCCCCCAAAATATTCCTTTATTTATTTAATTTTTCATTTTCTAGCTACACCTATGGGATCTTAGTTCCCCAACCAGGGATTGAATCCTGGGCCCTGGCAGTAAAAGCACCAAATACTAACCACTGAACTGCCAGGGAATTCCCATCCCTTTCTTCTTCCTCTTCTTCTTTTTTTAAAATAATTTTGTTTATTTATTTTGGCTGTGCTGGGTCTCGGTTGCTGTGCAGGCTTTTCTCTAGCTGCAGAGAGCGGGGGCTGCTCTTGAGTTGCAGTGTGAGAGCTCTCATTACTGTGGCTGCTTTTGCTGTAAAGCACAGGCTCTAGGGTATGGACTCAATAGTTGTGGTACACAAGCTTAGTTGCTCCAAGGCACATGGGATCTTCCCGGACCAGGAATCAAACCCCCGTCCCCTGCACTGGCAAATCAGTTTCTTTACCACTGAGCCACCAGGGAAGCCCTCCATCCCTTTAGTTTCAGATCAGAGTTTTCTCAGTCTGCAAGAACTTGCCAAGCACGCCTGCGGATGGCTGGGCAATCATAGCCGACCGTCAATTCAGTGAGTCCCTTACAAGCAAACTGCAAAAGGAAAATGTGAAAAATCCTTTCAGATTTTTTGACAGCAAAACCAGGTCTCTGTCCTGCTTTTAGTTGGATTTTATAATGTGGGAAGGAGGCTTCAAGGTAAGCGTGTCCACGTGCGTACGTATTGGAAAATGGTTTTGCTGGAATCCTTCTTTCATGATGGAATTGTGTGCTATCCATTATCAGCCTTGGTGTCCTCATCTATGAAATGGGAACAACAACTAGGCTCTGCTTTTCACTGAGAGAAAGAAAAATGGGGGCGGGGAGGATGAGCAAGAAGCAATCTCCCTGAAAGATAAAGTGAGCTATTCTATCTTCTCCTTTTTCTGTGTGAGACGTGAGAGAGATGAGACCCTTTTCAAAATGTCGACAAATTGACGCCGGGCCATTTAAGAGAAAGTGGGCCGGGGCCGTAATAGCGCAATTGGGAGTCTGAGCGGCAGAAGGGGCTGGCTTCCTCACCATGCCAGAGGAGGGACAATTACTGCCAGGCATTTTTCGGGCAAAATAGAAGGCAGAAAAATAGCAAGTAGGGGCCCCAATTATGGAGAGTCATTCTCAGGCCGAAAAATGCTGTCTCATTCTTTTGCTGCAAACTGTGGTCTGTGAAACGAGGCGTGGGGCAGTCAGAGTGGTTACAAGATGTAAAAATTTCAGTGGGGATAATGTCTGGCCTTAGCCTAGAGGCTGAGCTGGGGGAGGAGGAGGATGGCTGAGTGGTTGGGAACCCGTATGGATTGCTTCTCCCTCCTGGTTGGTCTGAGACCTGAGGGAGGCAAGTCAGTTTCTCCTGGTCCCTCAGATAAAGTAAGGGATCTTTGCCCCTCTGTGCTTCTAGACTTGCAGACAGAAATGACCATATGTCTTAAGCCATCATGAGGTTTTAGGCAGTGGTGTGCTGGTCAAGCTTTAACATCAGGCTCTATCACTCCTGCTCACCCTCTCCGATCTGTGAGCTTGTCAGTTTCCATGGTGCAAATACTCCTGCTTGACACGGCAGAACAGTCGGGAAGCGACCACCGTGTGTCTTTTCAACCCTCCTCTGATGTGGGCAATTGTTGTTTGTCGTTAATTCATGTCCGACTCTTTTGTGACTCCATGTACTATAGCCCACCAAACTCCTCTGTTCATGGGCTTTCCCAGGCAGGAACATTGGAGTGAGTTGCCTTTTCCTTCTACAGGGGATCTTCCTGACGTGGAGAATCGAACCCACGTCTCCTGCATTAGCAGGCAGATTCTTTACTGCTGAGCCACCAGCGAAACCCTCATATGGGCGTTTGGTCCTTCTATGACAAAGAGGCATTTCATTTCCCCTGTGGAAATCTCAGCCACTGGGGTCTGGGATCTAGCGGAGACTAGCTCCACCAGTGTGGAGACAGGTTCTCCACTTCCTTTGCTTAAGCAGCTGGTCCTGGAAGGCATTTGGTACATTCGGGGGTTCCTAGCAGAACCGAGCTCCAGGGACCCAAGGCAATGGTCTCCACAATTCACCCTGGTATTGCCTTCTTTTTGAAAATCTTTTTGGTTCTGCTTTGTGACATGTGGGATCTTAGATCCCCGACAAGGGCTGGAACCCTCGCACCCTACAGTGGAAGCATGGAGTCCAAACCACTGGACTGCCAAGAGAGTTCAGTATCACTTTCTTTCCTCTCTCTGATGTCTTCCCTCCTGCTTCCTGGGATCATCAACCAATGTCCTACCTGCACACAAGGAGGAAGTGGTGGTGTGCTCAAGTGGGGAAGCTCAAGCTCAGCAAACACCATCGAGGGTTATGCAGTACTGGGAAGCTACCTGTGAGACATGCACAGGGGCTGGATAGGAAAAGCAGAGAGCTGAGTGCGGGGAGAGGGAGAGGAGGGAGCAAATAAGATATCTGATGCAGCACAATCTGCGTGTGTGAAAAATGCATGCACGCAAATAACTGGCCATTTTGCAAGGACACATTGAAAGCAATCATTAAAATGATATCTGGGAGAAGGAAATTTGGAGTGAGTATAAATGGGGAAGAAAGAGAAAAGGAGAAAGGAAGGAAGGGGTAGGGAGGGGGAGAAAGGGCCGTTCTTGTGCAGATTCAAATAGAGGAAGAAGCAGTTGGGCTGGAGATGGGAAGCATTTTGTTGTTGCTGTTCAGTTGCTCAGTCGTGTCCGACTCTTTGGGACCCCATGGACTGTAGCCCGCCAGGCTCCTCTGTCCATGGGATTCTCCAGGCAAGAAGGCTGGAGTGGGTTGCCATGCCCTTCTCCAGGGGATCTTCCAGACCCAGGGGTTGAACCCGAGTCTCCTGCATTGGCAGATGGGTTCTTTACCATCTGACTCACCTCGGAAGCCCTTTTTATGACTGGCTTATTTGATTTTACAAAACATCCTGAAGGTTCATCCATGTTGTAGCACGTGACGAGATTCCCTTCCTGAATAACAGTTGTATGTATGTATTTACCACATTTTCTTTATATATTCATTGGCTGATGGACATCTGGGTCACTTTCCTTTCTTACCCAGCTGCCTACTGTAAAAGGCTCTTTGGGCGCAGGCCTGACTCAGCCCCTGATGGGCAGGTCAACCTAAGGAAGGAAGGACCCAAGGACCCTCTCTGTGGCAGCCTGGGGCTACAGCTGTCCTGACACAGTCTCCCTGAAGGCTGCGCCTCTCAGGGCCAGGTGAGGCCCATCTAGTCCCCTAGGGGACCAGCTGGCTTCTGGCTCAGGCCCCCTCCTCTAGGCTGCCACATGGCCGACACCCTCCCTCTCCATGCAGGGTCTAGGTGGGTGGGGGACAATGCTGATGGTTTGCTTTGCTTGTATTCTATCTTCTGAGTCAGTGTTCCCTGCAGAGAGCACTTTTACATCCTGGAGCCCTCACTGTGACTGGTACCCAAAGGTCTGGAGGGGGAAGGGGTCTGAAAACAGCCCTGGGTCATAGAAGGTGATGGCAATGACCTCTCTGCTCAAAGTAACAACTGCAACAATAGCAATCAGCGTAACAACACCACTTTAAACATGGGTATTAGTTACTGAGTTATGTGGCTGGCATGTTCCTAAATTCTTTAAAACATTAACTCAGTTATTTCTCACAGCAATGGACAAGGTGTGGGTTAGATGGTAGAGCCGTGGCAATGTCAGAGTTCTGAGGTTGGATAATTACGTGGTGGTTAATTGCGGCTTTGGCTCTAGGGAAATACACACTGGAGTACTAAGGGGAGAAATGGCAAATGGTCCAACAAAGAAAATAAAGTAGAGACAGACAGATGGATAGGGAAACAGATGCTGAGAAAGCAAATGTATCAAAATATTAACGCTTAAAAAAGAAAGAAAAATATTAACACTTGGGGAATATAGATAAAGGTATACAGATGTTCTTGGGTTTATTATTTTTGCAACTTTTCAAGAGGTTTGAAACTGCTTTAAATAAAAAGGAAAAACACAACTATGAGGGTGGCATTGTTATTGCTCCCATTTTGCAGATGGGGAAACTGAGGCATAGAGCAGCTTGCATCTGTAGGACATACTCAAGAAATGTTAGCTGTTTGAGCATTTGTATTTGAGTCCAAGACTCATCTTCACACAGCATGAAAATGAATAGACATCGGCTTTGAAGGGCCTCACTTGTCTCCTCCCCAAGGGCTATGTGGACCCCAGGCTGGTTCAGACAAGGCTGAGGGTGAGAAAGTGAACTGTCCCCAAGGGGCCTTCAAATCAGGCACCCTAGTCTTCCCAGCTACAGGGAGAATCTTTGTGGAGTCACTCCCTCATCCCTCCCCTGCTGAGACCCCTCCTGGGAACCCTTTGTCCTTCTCCTGGCTCCCCCATCCTCTTTGCACCAGCAGCCCCATCGGAGGGGCCTGGCAGGCTGGGGATATTTGCCAGCAAACACGAGATGTGTGTTAAACACTCCGCCGGCAGCTTCTTCCCACCCGGCGATGTTTGCTTAGCAAACAACACTAATTTCCCTGATTCTCAGGCTGGGCTGGGGGCCCCAGAGCAAACTTTGTCTCCAGCAGCCCCACTGACAGCTCCACATCCTCCTCTCCACTCCCACCCGCACTGGCCCCCACATATATCCCCTCTTTTGCGGATTTCCTGCCCATTTAGGTCACCACAGAGCCGAATTCCCTGTGCTAGGCAGTAGGTTCTCATTTGTTACCTATTCTTGCACATAGTAGTGTATATATGTCAATCCCAGTCTCCCAACCCATCCCCCATGCTTCCCTCTTGGTGTCCGTATGTTTGTTCTCTACATCTGTGTCTCTGTATCTGTTTTGCAAACAAGGTCATCTTTACCATTTTTCTAGATTCCACATGTATGAGTTAACACGTGATACTTGTTTTTCTGTTTCTGACTTACTTCAGTCTGCATGACAGTCTTTAGATCCATCCATGTCTCTGCAAATGACCCAATTTCATTCTGTTTATATGGCTCAGTAATATTCCACTGTGTATGTACACACATACACAACACACACTGCAACTTCTTTATCCATTCTTGGTTTAATTATAAAAGCTCACTGGCTGCTATCTGCAGGGATTAAAAGCAAAAGAGAAAGTAGGGCTGGTCCTGTGAGGGGAACCCCTGGTGTTCTGGTGAGACACAATGTAGCCTGCACCAGGTTGGTGGAGGCAAAAGCTGTGGAGAGAATTGTCATCATTGGAGAGAGTCTGAATGCATAGAGAAACGATCCATTAATCTATCCAGCAATTGCTGAGCACTAGCTGTATGCCACACAGCGCTAGGTGCTGGAAATGCAGTGAGGGGACAAAGCTAGACAAGATCCCAGGCTTTTAGAGCTCAGAGACATGGAAGAAGAAATAACGTTTTGATCAGTCATGAGGGGGAAGATGGAGGTGTTTTGGCGGCCCTGAACCTGTAGCCATTTCCAGAGATGGAGCCCATCAGTTGGAGGAAGACCTACCACCTAAGTGGGAGACATGCTGAAGAAAACTCTCTGGAGATGCTGTTAATCCGGAAGTTATCCCTATCATCTTGCAATATAGCAGCCTCCTTGGAATAAGCATATGGCCTCCCAAGGCGACCACTTTGAAGGGGAAATACCCCCTTGGGATGGTTGGGTGCTCAGTTCAGTTCAGTCTCTCAGTCATGTCTGACTCTTTGCGACCCCATGAATCACAGCACACCAGGCCTCCCTGTCCATCATCAACTCCTGGAGTTCACTCAAACTCATGTCCATCGAGTCGGTGATGCCATCCAGCCATCTCATCCTCTGTTGTCCCCTTCTCCTCCTGCCCACAATCCCTCCCAGCATCAGAGTCTTTTCCAATGAGTCAACTCTTCGCATGAGGTGGCCAAAGTATTGGAGTTTCAGCTTCAGCATCATTCCTTCCAAAGAACACCCAGGACTGATCTCCTTCAGAATGGACTGGTTGGATCTCCTTGTAGTCCAAGGGACTCTCAAGAGTCTTCTCCAACACCACAGTTCAAAAGCATCAATTCTTTGGCACTCAGCTTTCTTTACAGTCCAACTCTCACATCCATACATGACTACTGGAAAAACCATAGCCTTGACTAGATGGACCTTAGTCGGCAAAGTAATGTCTCTGCTTTTGAATATGCTCTCTAGGTTGGTCATAACTTTCCTTCCAAGGAGTAAGCGTCTTTTAATTTCATGGCTGCAGTCACCATCTGCAGTGATTTTGGAGCCCCCAAAAATAAAGTCTGACACTGTTTTCACTGTTTCCCCATCTATTTGCCACGAAGTGATGGGGCCGGATGCCATGATCTTCGTTTTCTGAATGTTGAGCTTTAAGCCAACTTTTTCACTCTCCACTTTCACTTTCATCAAGAGGCTTTTTAGTTCCTCTTCACTTTCTGCCATAAAGGTGGTGTCATCTGTATATCTGAGGTTATTGATATTTTTCCCGGCAATCTTGATTCCAGCTTGTACTTCATCCAGCCCAGTGTTTCTCATGATGTACTCTGCATATAAGTTAAATAAGCAAGGTGACAATATACAGCCTTGACGTACTCCTTTTCCTATTTGGAACCAGTCTGTTGTTCCATGTCCACTTTTAAATGTTGCTTCCTGACCTGCATATAGGTTTCTCAAGAAGCAGGTCAAGTGGTCTGGTATTTCCATCTCTTTCAGAATTTTCCACAGTTTCTTTTGATCCACACAGTCAATGGCTTTGGCATAGTCAATAAAGCAGAAATAGATGTTTTTCTGGAACTCTCTTGCTTTTCTGATGATCCAGCGGATGTTGGCAATTTGATCTCTGGTTCCTCTGCCTTTTCTAAAACCAGCTTGAACATCAGGAAGTTCATAGTTCACGTATTGCTGAAGCCTGGCTTGGAGAATTTTGAGCATTACTTTACTAGCATGTGAGATGAGTGCAATTGTGCAGTAGTTTGAGCATTCTTTGGCATTGCCTTTCTTTGGGATTGGAATGAAAACTGACCTTTTCCAGTCCTGTGGCCACTGCTGAGTTTTCCAAATTTGCTGGCATATTGAGTGCAGCACTTTCACAGCATCATTTTTCAGATTTGAAACAGCTCAACTGGAATTCCATCACCTCCACTAGTTTTGTTCATCATAGTCATGCTTTCTAAGGCCCACTTGACTTCACATTCCAGGATATCTGGCTCTAGGTGAGTGATCACACCATCATGATTATCCAGGTCATGAAGATCTTTTTTGTACAGTTCTTCTGTGTATTCTTGCCACCTCTTCTTAATATCTTCTTCTTCTGTCTTCTTAATATCTTCTGCTTCTGTTAGGTCCATACCATTTCTGTCCTTTATGCTGAGTCGTGTTAGAAAAGAACCAGGACGCTGAGTGGGTGGCTTTCCTCTCTCTGGTCTTTAGAGGAAATTAGGAGGCCTGTGGGGAAGACGAGGAGAGGCCCATTAGCTCTCCCCAGTCCTCCTTCCCCAGCTCTCAGGCGGCACTGTCTCCCCCGTGACTGATGATGAGTCATGGCAGGGGGCTGATTTAGAAGAAACGAGGCCAGGAGACCCCTCAGCTCCCATGCTGGAGACACCCCATTAATCTTTAACAAACGGGAAGTTCCAGGAACCCAAGTGCTCAAGTAATGAGGCCTGGTTTTCCAGGACTCCCTCCAGGGAAAAGGAATTAACCAGCAGAGGTCCTGTGAGCAGGAATCTGATTCCCTAAGGAGGGGGACTTCCCCAGCCATCCAGTGGTTGGGACTTTGCCTTCCAATGCAGGGGAACACGGGTTTGATCCCTGCTCAGGGGCACTAAGATCCCACGTGCCTTGGGGTCAAAAAACATAAAACTGAGGCAATATTGTAACAAATTCAATAAAGACTTTAAAGATGGTCCACATCAGAAAATCTTTAAAGAAGAAAGAGCGAGAGTGGGCTTGTTCTCAGTCTCTCTCATTTGGGGCCACTTTGACCATCCCCCCCCACCCCCCGACAGACTCAGGCCATAAATACCATCACTTCCCTAATATGTCTCTTTGCAGACACTCGTATTTATTTATTTATTTGGGTTTTGTTTTCTTTTGCCTGGTTGTGTGGTTTGTAAGATCTTAGTTCCTGATCAGGGTTGGAACCTGGGCCCTTGCAGTGAAAGCATGGAGTCTTAACTACTAGACTGCCCAGGAATTCCCTGGACATTCATTTTTTAAAAAACAACTTTACTGAAGAGTAATTGACAGGCAATAAGTTGCACCTATTTAAAGTATAACTATCTTCCCAACCCAAGGATTGAACTCAGGTCTCCCGCATTGCAAGCAGATTCTTTCCAGTTGAGCCACAATGGAAGCCCAAGAATACTGGTGTGAGTAGTCTATCCCTTCTCCAAGGAATCTTCCTGACCTAGGAATCAAACCCAAGTCTCCTGCACTGCTGGCAGATTCTTTACCAACTGAGCTATCAGGGAAGCCCTTTGATACAGCATATGCCTTAAAACCATAACCACAGTCAAGATACTAAACATATCCATCACCTGTGAAAATTCTCTCTTTGCAATTCTTCCCTCTTCCCTCTCCCCACACTCTCATTCCCAGACAGCCTCTGGTCTGCTTTCTCACTCAGTATAGATGACTTTGCATTTGCTAAAGTTGAATAGGAAAGAGGTCATATACTATGCAGTCTTTTTTGATCTGCCTTCTTGCAGTTAGCATAACATTTGGAAGTTCGTCAGTGCCATCTGTGTGTATCAATAGTTCATTCCCTTTACAGAGGAGCAGTATTCCATCACGTGCGTAGACCAGAGTGTTTATTGATTCCTCTGCTGATGGACATTTGTAAAGCCATTCTCTATCATTTTAAAAAACACATTAAAAATGTTTATTTATTTGGCTGCATTGGGTCTTAGTGGCGGCATACAGAATCTTTAGTTGTGAGGATTGGGCTTAGTGACTCTGAGACATGTGGTACCCTAATTCCCCAACCAGGGATCAAACCCACATCTCCTAGCATTGCAAGGCAGATTCTTAACCACTGGACCACCACGGAAGTCCTTCTCTCTTTCATTTTAAATAAACTTTTAATTTTAGAATAGTTTGATTTAGTTTGATTTACAGGGAAATTGGAAAGCTAGTACGGAGAGTTCTGACACACCCACACTCTATTTCTCCTATTAGTATCTTACACTGCTCTGGAACATTAGTCACTTTCAATGAACCGATATCGATACATTATTATTAACTGAAGTCCATCCTTTATTTAGATTTCCTTAATTTTACCCATTGTCCCAGGATCTCATCCGTGATACCACATTACACCTAACGGTCCTAACTCCTTAGGATTGTCTTGACTGAGATAGTTTCTCAGACTTCCCCTGCCCCTCACCTGGGGTTTGTCAGCTGTTTTTCTCATGACTAGATTGGGGTGATGGCCTTCGGGAGGAAGACCACAGAGGCAAAGTACCATCTTCATCACATCATATCCAAGGTGCATCAATGACCAACATGATTTCCTGCTGTTAACCTTGATCGCTTGAATGTCTTAGGGTTCTAAAACTCTATAATTCTAAGATTTTAAAATCCAGTAATTCTCACACTTTGTATATTTTATTCTAAAATTATATTTACTTAATATTCTAAAAAGTCTATGCTTCCCTGATTCTTATGCAGTTATAAAGCTTCAAGGGTATAAGGCGACTTAAAGCTAGTTTATACAGTTAATTAGCTTAATATTCTTGTGGGCTTGTGCTCAGTCACTTAGTCATGTCCGGCTCTTTGCAGCCCCATGGGCTGTAGCCTGCCAAGCTCCTCTGCCCATGGAATTTTCCAGGCAAGAATACTGGAATGGGTCACCGTTTCCTCCTCCAGGAGATCTTCCTGACCCAGGGATCAGAGCTGCATGTCTTGCTTCTCCTGCATTGGCAGGCAGATTCTTTATCACTAGTGCCACAAAAATTCCCAGATCTTACTCATTACATTTTCTAAAATATTATGATTCTTAGGTTATATAAATTAAGAGCTGTCAGGCTTTAGGGATTCAATTTTAAAAGACTTCTCTAATTCTGAAATTTTATGGTTCTGAGTTCTTATAGAGCTAGAATTTTAAGATTCTCCTGGTTTAATATTTAGAAACTCTAATTTTAAGATGGTATTGTTTTGTCTCCTAAAATTTAAAATAACGTAGTTGTAAGTGTCTCTTGAGCTGATATTCTAAAATTCCCTCACTCCATGATTCTACGATCTCTTGCAGAATCTGCAGCTGGAGAGATATCTCTGAAGCCAAATAGTCACCTTCCCAGCGCTTGGGCCCAGATTCTCCTGGGGCTCACTAGTACAGTTCTAGATTTAGGTCAAGAGCCAGCACCTGGCTCTGAAATAGAACTTGAAGATCACCAGCTCTAGGTGGCTGTCTTCTCCACATCCACGAGGGGCACCTTAGGTGCATTGAAGCCTGGCTTCCGTGGACCCAGGAGGTGTCACAGGCATGGAGATGCTGCCTAGTTAAATGAGCAGACACCAGTTGGTAGATGACAGGTCCTCGAGAGAACACAACACAGGGCCAGTAAGTTGTGTTGAAGGCTTCTTAGCTGGCAGGCTCTTGTATCCCGATGTAAACGGAGAGCTGTTTCTTCAGACCCTTTCCTTCCTTTCCTATTTTGAAATTTTGCCTGGAGCCAGTCCTTGCTAAAGGCCAATTTTCTTCCCCATCTCCTTACAATTTATGGTCCTTCCAGGTTGCTATCTTTGCTGGGTAATAGAGATGAGAGAGCAAAGTGGGTGATCGTTTTGAGTAGGAGGGATGTCAAAGCTATTTCTCCCAACCTTCCAGTTTCTTCTCACTTTCCTTACAACTCTTGGAGAGGATGTATGAGGCAGGGGGTTTTCAGTTTCAAAGACAGGAACCTCACTCTGCCAATTAGGATTGTATTTGGCTGCAGATGATAGAAATGCAAGTATAATAGTTGAAATAAGAAGCAGGGGGTATTTTTTCACAGGTAACAAGAAATCCAGAGATAAACATTGCATTTATCATCCAGATAGGAAAAAGTGGAAGGGCAAAGAGCAAAGAGCTAAGAGCCTTCTCCCAGGGTCTTGTGTTTTTCCTTGAGAATGAATGTCCTGCCAAGGACTGCCACTCATCTCATTGCCTAGAACTGGGTCACATGGCCACTGAGAGCTGCAAAAAGGTCTGACAAACATTTCAGTTAGCTGCATTGCGGCCTCAAGCAAAATCTGGATAGTGTGGATAAGGAAGGGAGGAAAAATGGATACTGGTAGGTGACCAGCAGCATCTGCCATACCAATAAAACGTATGTAACTGGAGGCGCAGACAACGAAAAGTCTACCTGCAATGCAGGAGACCTGGGTTCGATCTCTGGGTTGGGAAGATCTCCTGGAGAAGGAGATCTTCCAGTATTCTTGCCTGGACAATCCCATGGACAGAACAGCCTGGCAGGCTACAGTTCACAGGGTCACAAAGAGTAAGACGTGACTGAGCTACTAACACACACACACACACAACTAAAGATAAAAGGAGAGAATCCTGACATACATGGGTTTCAGGCAAGGCTGGATCCACGTGCTCAAACAATGTTGTTAGTAATCATGGTTCCTCTGTGTGGCTCCACTCTGCGTGGCAAAATGGCTTCTAGCAACTGCAAGCTGACTTTGCTATGCTATCAGGTCAGCAATCCCAAGAAAGAACACCTCTTTCCTAGTAGCACTAGGGGGTCAGACATCCATCTCTGGCTCACTCCAGTATGGCTGAGAATAGAACTTGTGGTGGAAAACATACTTGGATTGACCAGGCTTGGGGAGTGTCCTGGGGCTACAGGTGGGGTCAGCTCCAGTGAAACCACATGGGTGGAGATGGAGGCAAGCACAAGCAGGGACAGGTAAGGTCATCTGTTTCCACACTAGGATGGCCATGGACATGACAAATTGTTGTCTGGAAAATCCCATGGACAGAGGAACCTGGCGGGCTACAGCCCATGGGGTCTCAGAGAGTCAGACAGGACTGTGCGACTAACACTTTCACTTTTTTTTTTCCCCACGGAATGCTAAACATGGGCCAAGCATCTTGCTACACGCTTTACATGTATGTTCTCATTTATCCTCCTCACAACAGCTCCATGAGTAGGTAAGATGATGGAGGCTGGGGAAAGGAGGTTCTCCCGTTTTTTCTCCGTGTTTTCTCCATTACTCCCAATGAAGGCAGCAGAGGATCAGCAAAGTTTCTGAATGCTGAGTCATAAGTCAGAAGAGTTGGGTTTCATTCAGTCATCACATATTCCTTATTCTTCCTGTGTGATTTCAAGTTCATCACATCCCTCTTTAAAGACCTCAGTACTCCTCTTCGAAAGGTGCAGACCTTCCTAAAACCCTTTCATCCTTAAGACTATTGGCTCTGAGGTCAGATATCTTTGTTTCATTCTAGTTTCTGCCACTTCCCAGCTCTGTGGCCTTGGATGATTCACTTCCTTATTTGGAACCTCCGTTTCCCCAACCTCCATCAACCTACCTACTCATAGAGCTGTTGTGAGAAGGATGAATGAGAACATGCATGTAGCGAGATGCTTGGCCCATGTTTAGCATTCGGTGGAAAAAAAAAAGTGAAACTGTTGGTTGCATAGTCATGTCTGACTCTTTGAGACCCCATGGGCTGTAGCTCGCCAGGCTCCTCTGTCCATGTGATTCTCCAGGCAACAATTTGGCAGTAGTCCTCATCACCATCATCCCGGTTATTATTATTATTACCAGCCTCAGGCCCCTGCCCCAGGAAGATTCCACAGAGTCTCAAAGCATCATAGCAATGTAGAAGAGACCCTCAAACACAGGAACTCAGTTCCCTTTGCCTACCTCTCATCTCACCTCCAACAGCCAACTGCCTTTTCCAGCTTTTGCTTGGGTTGTCTCCCCCTCATCATAGCTTGGGGGACAGTGGCTGACCCCTTCTTTAAATTCATCTCCATCCGTGTTCCAGGAGGGCCATCCCTGTTGGAAAAAAATGACTCACAAAAGATCCCTCAGCAGCAATTATCTAAATGGGAGGCTGGGAGGGGGAGCGCCATTTAGAATCCACTTCATTGCGGGATTAGCTAATTAATTAACGGTTTCACTGACAACTCGTTGGAGAAGTGTGTGTTAAACAGGAGCGCAGTGGGGCGTGATTTATAGACTTTGACACCCCCATCCCCAGCCTCTCCAGCCAAGCCCCCTCCCTCCCACTCACCCCAC
>SJXQ01002634.1:298080-316712 GCA_006408695.1 Aepyceros melampus
GGGGGAGGGGCAGGACTGAGGAGGGGACACCCTGGCTGGGGGGGTGGTGGCACTGATTCCTCCCCTGGAGAGAGAGAGCCCCCAGCCAGGCCTGCTGCGGGTTAGATAAGGAGCAAAGCCTCACAGCTCATCCTCCTTTTTTGTAATCTCTGCCACCATCCCTCCCCAGCACTGACTCCCCCACTTTTTTTTTTTATATCATCTTTATGGCTTTGGAATTATCTGGGCTGACACTGATTCATTTAGCCAAGGGCAGGTGGGGTCACAAGAGACAACTTACTCATGTGTATATATTCTCTGTGTCCCCCTGCCCCACTCTCTAGTGGTGACTTTGGAAAAGAGGGAATAAGGAAACTGGAGGAGAGGTTGGGGACAACCAGCTCAGTGCAGAAAAGAGATTTTGAGTGCCAGAGACCCTATGGGGACAGAGGCCAGTTCTCAGCCAGCCGTGGCTGAGCCTCTGCCCTCCCCCTGCTCACCCCCTACCCTTAGAGGAGGAGAATCATCTAAGGTTTAATTAAAGAGGCACTGGATGACAAAGGAAGTGAGTTTTAATAGTAAATATTCCTTCCTTCCTTCCCTCTTTCCTTCCTCAAAATAGACCTCAAATTTCAGAACATGGATTTAATTGTCACCTGGCTTGAGTCCTGTGTGAGGCTGTGTGACCTTGGGCAAGTGGCTTCACCTCTCTGAGCCTCAGTGTCCCCATCTGTAAAATGGGGACAACAGTAAAGCCCACCTTCTTTCATGTTATGAGGATTAAATGAAAAGTTAATGGAACTGCTTGGCAATCACTGAGTATATCATAAGGGTAGTATCATCACTGCCCTTAAAAGGGATTGCTTTCATTACTTGCTTTTTGCTTGCTGTTTGCTAGGGGTGCCTAGAGACAACTTACACAGCCTCTGCCCCCAAAGGTGCTCTCTGACATGAAAGAATGGCCCTCCCTTCAACCAAGTTAGGGTTTTTGTTTTTGTTTGTTTGGGCCATGCACAGCTTGTACGATCTTAGTTCTCCGACCAGGGATTGGACCCTCAACCCCTGCACTGAAAGTACCCAGTCCTAACCAGTGGACTGCCAGAGAAGTACCCCAAGTTAAGTTTTTCTTAAATAGCTTTTTTATTTCTGGACAGGAGCACAGATATGTTCACAGTGCTTAAAAGTGATACCAAACTTCTGAAGCAGATAAATTACAGGTGGATTATTCTCATCACTAAACAATCCACTACAGGGATTTTTGAAGTGGTAAAGAAGCCTGAAGTGTGGAAATGTTAGCTGGAGCTCACTCAGCCTGGCTCCCCTCTGGAACAGTTGATGGTGGGGAAGTGAAACAGGGTCTGGCCTGAGATAGGAGCTCTGGGTTTGCACATCTGACTGACTGGGCAGCTGGGGGCAGGTGGCTTCCCTTCTGAGTCTAGTTTGCCCACCTGCATGGCTGGGAGACTCGATCACATGTCTGCCGCTGTCTCACCTTCACCCTTGGACACGTGCTTCGGTTGCATCGCTGGACAACTGTTTCCCCTCTGGCCTCTCTGTTTCTTCTCTCCTCTCCCCTGTCCTCTCCCTTCTCCATATCACAGCCACAGAGATCTTTTAAAAACCTGAATTAGTTTCTTCTGCTTACAGCCTTCAAAAGCTTCCCCTTATCTTTGGAAAACTTATTTTGGCCTTTGAGGCTCTCCATGACCTCATCTCACCTCCTCTCACTCCCTGCCTTGCCCACCTAACTCCATCTGCTCCAACTCATTTCTACCTCAGGACCTTTGTACTTGCTGGTCCTTTCTGGGACACTTTGCCCCCGACCACCCTGGCTCTTTCTTGTCCTTAAGGTCCCAGTTGAAATGTCACCATCTCATGACCACTCAGTCTACTGGACCTCTAACATTCGCTGTCCTCTATCTGTGTTATCTTATTTGTTCTTGGCGCTATCTGATACTATCTTGCGTCTTTGCTTGTTTCATGTCTGTTCTTCCCATCAGATTGTCAGTCAAGGGCAGGAAGCGGATCTGTCTTGTTCAGTAGGCGTCTCAGTAACTTAGAGAGGAGCTGGTGCATAGCAGGGCTCAATGAGCATTTGTCAAATCAGTCATTGAACCCTGATGGTTCAGCACACTACTAGATGCATTTTTAGTTATTTTTAAGTGAGTGAGTGGTTTCCTAACTTTTGAAAAACAAAATATGGCAGGAATTCGGTCACACAGGTAGTCTTCCCAGGCACTTCCTCGCACGCTGGCATGCTGTCTTGGAGCAGGGATCAGAAGAGTGGGTTCGCAACCACCCAGGGTGACAGGTGACTCTCAGCCAAGCCCACTCAGTTGCAGCTCAGGAAACATTTACTGAGGTCCTGTTGTTGGCAATCTTTTAAAAATAATTTCTTATTTAGTTTTATTTTTGGCTGTGCTGGGTCTTCCTTCTGTGCGGGCTTTTCTCTAGTTTCCTGGGCTTCTCCTTGTAGTGACTTCTCCTTTTAGTAGCTTCTCTTGTTGCAGAGCACAGACTCAATAGTTGTGACACATGGGCTTAGTTGCCCTGCAACATGTGAGATCTTCCCCAATCAGGGATCGAACCTGTGTCTCCTGCATTGGCAGGCTGCTCTTTACCACTGAGTCGCCAGGGAAGCCCCTGTTGCTGGCAATCTTGATGACAAATTATTGTTTTCCTTTGCAGGACCTGGGCCTGCCTGCCGTGAGTCTTGTGATAGAAAAATGCTCACCAGCGACTGGCCTGAATGGTCTGCACAAGTCAGCTTGGCCACAGAGTTCTAAAGTGATTTCCGCCAACCAATAAACTGGAGATGCAGGATGAAATAAAGCTCTCAGAGAGGCTCATGGGAAATGCTGAGGGTCTGAGGAGGAAGGGGGAGGTTCTGAAAAGATAAGGCTGAGATGAGATGAGAAGAGAAAACGGTAGGCAAAGAGATTGCATATTTAGTCCCTTGTTTGGGGAGGTGAGACTGGGTCTTTGCTTTCTGGTTCTCTTGCTTTGAATTGATTCTGAGACTCTCAGAAGACGTATGCCTGATCACCGTGAAAGGCTCATATGAAGTAGATGCTGGAAGGGACCAATATTTAGTGAGGGCCTAGTATGTTCTGGGCCCACATAAACTATCTTTTGTGATTCTCTCTAGTTGTCACCATAGCCAATACCAGCCGAGTTTGGTATCCTCATTCCGGGGACTAGGAAACAGAGGCTCAGAGACGCTAAGTGGTTTTTCTAAGGACACAGAGCTCATGAGTGCTGAAGCTGGGATTTGAACTCAAGTCTGTCTGGTTCCGTGCTTACTCTTTTCTTTATATCTCAATTATCCTCAGCTTGGAAATGAAGATAATGGAGATGTTGGGAGGGAGGAGGGCCCAAGGAGGGATGATGCTGGACAGTGTGATCACGGTGATAAGATTTGCGAAGGCTGGATGGAGTAGCGGCTTGGCTCCTAGAAGGCATCCGGCATCCATGTCCCTGTCCCACTCCACCCAGTCCTCTCTGCCCACAGTCCGGAGCCTCTGCTGGGGGAGGTGGGGAGGGGGGAACTAAGCATCATGTAATTGCCCTGGCTCTTCTGTGAAATTTGTTTCGGGACACATTAGTTCCAGTGAATTTAGCTGAACAGCGGGGAGTCCTGAGAAATGATTTGCAATTAGCTGCAGCCCCACGGCCCCCCGTTGGGACGTGAGACTTGGGCACCGAGTGGGGAATGGCCAGGGGGTGGGGCTGCCGCCCAGTGCCCATGGAGACGGTGTGGCAGTGGCTGAACTTGACCATCTCAGACCTGACTGGTCTCTGAGCCTGGTGGGGCCAGACTGGAGCTGAGGTAGGGACAGTTTGCTCCCAAATAGTCAAGGCCAAGACCTACTCAGGCCAGAGGGGTGTTAGGAATGATCTGCTCTTGCCCTTTGTAGAGGGGGTGCTGGATGGGGCTCTGACCATGGCATACTCTTGCCTCTGTAGAAATGGTACCTGGAGCATCTCTTTGCAAGCCACCATGCTCTCGGCACTGTGCTGGGTACTATCCCTCTGATCATAAATCCTCCTGAACAGGGAGGCAGGGAGATGACTCCTATTTGCAGGTAAAATGGATGTTCAGAGAGGTTATGGGATTCTTGCAAGCCCACTCCAGAAGTGGCAGGAGGAGGACTTGAACTCCGACCTCTCAAGGTCATTACAGCTGCCTCTTACAGTGATCTCCAAAGGGAGGCAGAAGAGGAGTGGTGATTAAGGCCCACCAGGTACAAGTCTCAGCTCTGGCTGTGTGACCTCCGCCAGGTGCCTTCTGCTCTCTGAGACTCAATTCCCTCATGTGAAAAATGAGGCCACTACTGCCCACGTCTAGTGTTGTTTCTAGGTTTAAATGAGAATATAAGGCATTATGGCAGCAGACAAGACTCCGTGAATGACAGATGTTATTATTACATCCTGATCAAGCTTTACTGGAGAAGAGAGAAGCATCTCATGGGGTCTGGGGGGTGGGCTGCCTGCCGGCAAACATGCCCTCCTCAGTGTAGTCAGTCTGCTCTGCCCTAGAGGCTTTGAGTGGGTGTGGAGATGACCAAGACACCCGGCCGGCATGAACACTCCCTAATGCTTCTGGAGTGAGCCAGGTAGATGTGGCAGTGACCCATCATGGCGTGCAGAAGTGAGCTGAGGTGGTCAGGGAGGGCTTCTAGGAGTTGGTGACCTTGATCCAGAATTGTCCCTATTATGACTGTGAGATGATTGTGAGAATCCACATTGTACACCCCCAGGGGATGCCCTTTCCTGGACTAAGGATTGAACCCATGCCCGCTGCAGTGGAAGCATAGACTCTGAACTACTGGACGTCCAGGGAAGTCCCTAGGTCCACTTTTCAATGAAGAGGAAAATAAAACAAGGACAGCCTTTTCCCTCTAGTCACACAGTAAAAGGTGTTGCTGGGAATCAACCCAGGCCTAGACAGTTCTCGAATCACCCTAACCATTACACCCTCCTACCTACTTCCCCAATGCCTTTCTTTCTACTTTCTGCTGGTCGCTTGCCACTCATTGTGCTCCCATGAATGAACCAGTCAGGCCAAGACAGTCAGCCATGCTCTCCACATGTCATGAGAACCCTGGGTATTGACTCAGGAGTGGCAGCAACCCCCTCTAGACTCTGACCTCAAAGCCAGCCTGTTTCCTTTTCGGGGTGGGGTGTGGCCAGACATTTTGCTAAGTGTAAGCCCAAGACCCTGAGGATGTTTAGAGATTCTCCTGTGAAGAGGAAGGCGTGGCCATTGGCTGTCAGCCGTCACACCTCCTGCTCCTCCTGACGTAGCTCCTGGCACATAGTAGGCCTTCAGCAAAGTGAACTTGGCCATCTCAGGGAAAATGTTTCCATCTCAGAGACTTGCCTGGCCTCAGCCAGTAGCAAGGATGAGAAGTACATGATTTGCAGGCAAAGGTGAAGGAAGGAAACCAGCATTTCTGAAACTGCCTCTTCCGCGTTACTTGGTTTTGGAAGAAAAAGCCAGGCAGTTGGAGCTGGGGGCTTTCATGGAACATGGAGTTATGTGTGAGCTGGGGTGATCAGGGAGTGCTTCTGGGAGGAGGTGACCTTGATCTAGAATTTGCCTCTCAGGACTGGAGGCTCCACATGTCTCAGCTCCAAGGGGCTTTCACTTCTGTCCCTGTCCCAGACCAGAGAGGTAGGTCATTCCTACAAATAAGAAAACTGAGGGCTGGCTTCCATGGTTTTACAGTGGATAAGAATCTACCTGCCAATGTAGGGGACATGGGTTCAATCCCTGGTCCGGGAAGATCCCACATGCCATGGAGAAACTAAGCCTGTGCACTCTAACTGCTGAGCCTATGCTCTAGAGTCTGTGAGCCATAACTACTGAGCCCGTAACTTACAGTAGCTGCAGTAGCAACATTCAGTAGCTGTAACTACAGAAGCCGATGTACCTAGAGCCTGTGTTCTGCAACAAGCAACCGTGATGAGAAGCGCTCACACTGCAGTGAAGAGGAGCCCCCACTTGCCTCAAATAGAGAAAGCCCTCATGAAGCAATAAAGACCCACAGCAGCCAATAAATGAACAAATCTTAAAAGAAAAAAAAGAATGCTGAGGACCAGTTGGTTTGGTGCCATGCAGCTAAAATGAGGGATGCCCACCTGTCCCGACTTGCCTAAGACTGTTCATTTTAGCGGGGAGTTCTAGCATCCCAGGGACCCCCTCAGTCCGGGAAAACTGGAATGACTGGTCACCCTCATTTTAAGTGACTGGACTGGGATTTGAACCCAAGGCCAGCCAACTCCTCCCAGCCCCCTCTCCCCCAGGACTCGCCCCCTCAGCCTTTCCCGCCCTGCTCCTCCTCTTCTGAATCCATCAGCTCCGGTCCCCCCGTCCCCAGAGTGCCCCCTGTCCCACGCCTTCTGCGGATTTCCCCAATGCCCAGGGCTGTGCTTTCTCTCTTTCTGGCTCCTTATCTTCCCTTGTCTTCTTGTGGAAGAAGAGATAAAAGTAATTCTTATGGCCGCTTCTCCACCGGCAGCGGCTGGCCCGTCCCCCTCCTGCCGTATTTCCCTGGCCGGGCCAGATAAAGGGTTAGGCCTAAGCACATGTCATTTTCTTTGTGTGAAATCAATATTCAGCAAAGTTTATCTGCCCGACATAGCAGGAAGTGCTAATTTCATCCGCGTCAATTATTTTGATGAATGTTCATAAAGCTCAGGGTGTGAGAAGTAGATAAAAGAATTACTGGAATAACGCACACGTACTACACACACACGCACACACACACACACAGAGTCACCCAGGAGTTCACACTGGGGCACAAACAGACCGGGTGAGGAGAAGGCGTTAACTGACAGCTGTCCCATCTACCCAGGACGTTGACCATTCAAAACATCTCGGGAAGATGGAACTGGGGTTGGATCTGCACCAAGGTGTTGGCAGTCTCTGATTTGTAGGATAATACAGCGGTTTTTTACCTCAGTGATTTAGACCCCTAGGCGACGTCTGGCAAGATCTGTAGACGTTTTTGGTTGGGGATAAAGATGCTACTAGTATCTCTTGGGTAGAGGCCAGGGATGCTGCTAAACATCCTCCAATGCCTAGATCCCATCACAGAGAATTATCCAGTCCACGTGTCAATGGTGCTGAGCTTGAGAAATCCTGGAATTGAGGGTTTTTCTTTTTCAAATTTAAATTTTAAAAAGTATTTCTTTGTAAATCTAGATCTCTCATTTCATGACAAGGAAGCGTCTGTGCATTAGTACATATAGTTTTTATTTATTTTTAACATTAGAATTATTTTTTGACATTATTTAATTTTTTTTATTTCTTGGCTGCACCACGTGGCATGTAGGATCCTATTTCCCCAACCAGGGATCAAACCCACACCCCCTGCCTTGGAAGTGTGGAATCTTAACCACAGGACACCAGGGGAGTCCCATACATATAGTTTTTAAAAGACAGGATTAAGAAACCAGAGATCAGATGCTGAATACAAGAATAAAAACCTGTACTTACTTAGGCAATTTCAACTCTTTGGTGATCCCTTGGGGAATTTACAAAAATAAGATAAATGTGTTTTTAAAAATACTTGGCCTGATAGAAATTTTCACAGCCTGAACGCCCCTGGCCAGGCACTTGTCACCCCATGTGGAAATGCACGGTGCTTGCTGGGAGCTGATTCTGAGGTTCGAGAATCTTTCCTGGAGGTGTGTGCACTTGGGCACCCCTGGCACGTGAGGGCGGAGTCACGCATCTTCCTTGCTTGTCTGCCATTTTGAGCCGGGCACGAATACAGCCCCAGAAGACCCTCCTCCTTCTACCTTGTTGTTGTTCAGTCGCTAAGTCATGTCTGACTCTTTGTGACCCCATGGCCTGCAGCACGCCAGGCTCCTCTCTTCTCCACTATCTCTCAGAGTTTGCTTAAGTCCATGTCTATTGAGTCAGTGATGCTATCTAACCACCTCATCCTCTGCCACCCCCTTCTCCTTTTGCCTTCCATATTTCCCAGCATCAGGGTCTTTTCCAATGAACTGGCTCTTCACATCAGGTGGCCCAAGTGTTGGAGTTCATTGTCAGCATCAGTCCTTCCAATGCATATTCAGGGTTGATTTCCTTTAGGATTGACTGGTTGGATCTCCTTGCAGTCTAAGGGACTCTCAAGAGTCTTCTCCAACACCACAGTTCAAAAACATCTCTTCTACTTAACAGCAGCTGAATATGAACATCTTGTGTCCAACAGCACTTCTTAAACTGTCACGTGCTCTCGGATCACCTGAGGATCTTATCAACTTGCAGTCTGATTCTGCAGGTCTGGGGCAGGGCCCGAGACTGCGTTTCTCCCCAGCTCCTGGGCTAGTCAGGCTTCTGACTCACGTTTCATTGTGAGGTCAAAGGATATGCTATTGCCGTCAAGGTTGGTTAACATCTTGAGTCACCTTTTAGTCATCTCCGGGTGTAGCAAAAATACTTGCAGGTAAATATTTCTAAATCATCCGGCCCAGGAGACCATATAGGGATAATGTCCTTGACTGTTGGCAAGCAGTGGGCCAGACAATTATGACTTCAGTTAGACTTCTTGGGCTCTAGTTTCTGCATCCTGACTTACTTTGGGCATCACTAATTTTTTGGAGTTTATTTTTTATTGTCAGCTTCTCCTGCGGATCTCTGTTTTGTTTGATTGCTGTACCCCGAGTCCCTAGGATAGCATCTGCCTTATGCAGATCCTTAATACCCATTTACTGACTAAATCCATGTGCCTTAGTTGTCTTACCTGTAAAATGAGCATGATAACAATGATACCAATTCCATAGGGTCGTTTAAGTACTCATCAAATTTTGGTGATTATTATTATTATCACTGTTACTATAACTATCATCATTGATAGCTCTGTTCAGCCTCCATGCATATGGTGCCAGTTACTATAGTTGCCTAACTAAAAGACCCTAAACATAGTGGTTTAAAACAGTCCCAGGTGATCCAATGGTTACATACCCACCTTGCAATGCAGGTTACATACCCACCTTGCAATGCAGGCATGTGTTCAATCCCCAGTCAGGGAAATGAGATCTCATGTACCTCGGTGCAACTAAGCCTACTTATGGCAACTACTGAAGCTCACGAGCTCTGGAGCCTGCAAGCCACAGCTGGAGAGCCCACTTGCTGCAATTACTGAGCCTGCAAGTCACAACCTCAAAGTCCATGCACTGCAATGAAAGATCCTGTATGCTGCAACTAAGACCTGATGCAGCCAATTAATTAATTAAAAGAAAATAACCCCAGATTTTGTCTGGTGGGAATTCAGAGAGGGCAGAGTAGGGGTGGTTTGTCTCTGTTCCATGCTGTCTGGGACCATGGCTGGCGACCCTTGAAGGCAGAATATAACACAGCAGCTAGAGGCTAGCCTCACCTGGAAACATCTTCAACTCACATGTTTGGAGACTGAGCTGGGGTGACTCAGAGGAAAGGTTGTTGACTGGAGCACCTGCACATGGCCTCCTCATGTAACCTTGGGCTTCCTCACAGCATGGTGGCCTCAGGGGAGTCAGACAGCCTATGTCATGCTCAGCTGGTTGGTCTTTTATGACCCACTGTGGGAAGCCACACATCGCTTCCGCCCTAGTTGATTGGTTGAAACAGTCATATGCCCACGCAGATTGAAGAGGCAGGACATAGATGACCCCCACTCAGTGGAGAGATGTCCAAGAATTTGGGGACCATGTGTTAAACTGTCCACTGAGAAATCTGATATACACACTGTGTAACTGATATATACACACTGTGTAACCAGTTTTGTTTTCCCAGGATTTGAGCCCATGAAGGCGAATGCCTTTTCTCTTTGTCCCACCTAAACCATGCATCATGGGCGAGGAGCTACACTGCTGTTATTACATGCTCAGTTGCTCAGTCATGTCTGACTCTTTGCAACCCCATGGACTGTAGCCCACCAGGGTCCTCTGTCCATGGGACTTCCCAGGCAGGGATACTGGAGTGGGTTGCCATTCCCTTCTTCAGGGGATCTTCCTGACCCAAGGATCGAACTCACATCTCTTGCATCTCCTGCACTGGTAGGTGGATTCTTTACCACTGAAATGTTGTGTTAGGATTTTTCTAACTCTATTCAAGTCAGCCGCCAGGACTTTAGAAAACACCCCACCTTCTAACAAAAGTCAGCAGTACTTTTTTTTTTAAAACAAATATATCTGAGGACGCTCCTTCTAGGAGGAAATGCTGAGTGTCGATCACATAATATATGATGTTGTGAGCAGATGTCATGATATTATATGATAAAATATTATGAGCAGATGATATGCCATTTATTATGAGCAGGTGATATATGATGCCATATTACGATTATGGATGATGATATATTGTGTAGCCTGGCATATGCGGGAGATTATGTATTCACACGCTCTGGCGTGAAGAGTCTGATTTAAGAACTTCCTTCGACTTACCTACCTCTGGCTCTGCCAGTCAAAGTCTCTTTCACTGGTGGGACAAAGGATCAAAACTCTTCAATCCTAGGCACTAAGCTATGTGTGGATTTGGGATTTTGGGGGATTTCAGGCCCAGGGGTCACAAATTCTGAGCATCCTGCCACTTGCCCAAGGCTTTGGGTCTGCAAAAGCTGTATCTCAGAAATGTTTGTAGAAGGAGTAATATTGAGAATGAAATTGCTGTGGGCCAATGGCTGGTCCGAGGTATACAAAGAAAAAGCTGGATGTGCTCACAATCTTGAAACTAAATTATAAGGAACAAGAATGGAATCAAAAGGGAATATGTGAGAGTCAGAGCAGGAAACCTTTGGGCGGTGGTCGTTTTATCAAAGCAACTGTTGGGTGAATACCAATGCAAATGCTGTAGATAAACAATCACCCCTCTCTGATTTGGAGGCGTGGAGGGAGCAAAGAGGGGCTTGAATGAGGAGCAGGTCTGAAAACTAAATATCCCCCAATCAATAAGAAATCAATTTCCTTCATATAAAATTCTAAATGAAGGCCTTGAATTTCTAAATGCAGAGATAGCATTCACTGGAAAATAGCAATTGCAGAGGTAACAAGGTACAGTGCCTTGGGATGAGGGCTCTGGAGGCAGGTGGCATAAAGTTCAAATTCAGGTTCAGTCTCTGGGTGACCTCAAGCAGGTTATAGAATCGCTCGGGACCTCCATTTACACATCTGTAAAATGGACATAAGGACAATTCCCATCTCACAACATGTTTTTAAAGACTGAAGAGAGGTAAAGTGCTTTGGGCAGTGCCTAGCATGTATGAAGCACTCAGCAAATTTCTCTATTATTACCAATGAGCCTATTTAATTAGCAATTAAAATGCTACACTCCTGGGACCTCCCTGCTGGTCCAGTGGTTAAGAATCTGCCTTCCAATGCAGGGGATGAGGGTTCGATTCCTGGCTGGGGAACTAAGATCCCAGATGCCATGGGGCAACTAAGCCCCTGTGCCTGCATGCCACAACTAAGACCTGATGCAGCCAAATAAATAAAGAAATGAAAATTAAAAAAAAAATGCTATACTCCTTAAAGACAATTCCTCTTCTGAGGAAGCTGAAACATGCTCCCAGAAATTTTGCTGCAACACAAAGCTGTGCCCAGAGCATTGCTCTCATCGCTGGAGCAGAGGTGGACTTCTGCCTGGTAGAGGTGGCAGCTGGCTTCATCAAAATCAGCAAGAGAAAGAGCTGCCCAGCAAGATGGAAGTGACAGTCTTAAGTTACATCATCAAGGAAGTGACATCTACCATCTTTGCTGTATTCTGTTGGTTAGAAGCAAGTCAAGGCCCCGCCCATCCTCTACAGGCTATGAAACCCAGGAGGCTGGTATCCTTGTTGTTCAGTCACTAAGTCGTGTCTGACTCTTTGCGACCCCACGGACTGCAGCACCCCAGGCTTCTCTGTCCTTCTCTATCTCCTGGAGTTTGTTCATTGAGTCAGCGATGCCCCCCAACCATCTCATCCTCTATCATCCCCTTCTCCTCCTGCCCTCAATCTTTCCCAGCATCAGAGTCTTTTCCAATGAATTGGCTCTTTGTGTCTGGTGGCCAAATACTGGAGTTTCAGCATCAGTCCTTCCAGTGAATATTCAGGGTTGATTTCCTTTAGGATTGATTGATTTGATCTCCTTGCAGTCCAAGGGACTCTCAAGAGTGCTCTCCAACATCACAATTTGATCACATGGATCATAGCCTTGTGTAACTCCATGAAGCTATGAGGCATGCAGAGCAAGGCCACCCAAGACGGATGGGTCATGGTGGAGAGTTCTGACAAAACGTGGTCCACTGGAGAAGGGAATGGCAAACCGCTTCAGTATGCTTGTCCTGAGAACCCCATGCACACTGTGAAAAGGCAAAAATAAATAAATTTTTTTTTCAGAAAAGGGAAAGGTGGTGAGTTGCAGGTATCACAATGACATGTGGCTCAGTCAACATTGACCCGGGGGGACTGTATTACAACCGTAATATCTGTGCTCCTTAACATACTTGAATGTCTTACTATTCATTCTAAATTTTAAACAGATTTTTATGAACTGTCAACAATGGTGAGAACTGCGTGAAGGGATAGGGAATGATTTTTTATGAATCTCATATGTTTGTTTTAACAGGAAAGCCAACAAAAATATTATTTCTAAAACAACACACTGAGATCAGACGAGTCGAGGGCAAGGCTGGCCTTGAGGAGGTCCAGAGTTGATAATCCTTTCAGCAATCAAGTCAAGCACAAGAGTCAAGGCTTACTCTTCTGGAGTCTTCCTAGTGCTCCATTGTAATTCAAAGGCCAGGTTCCCACCCCAGCCTCTCAAACGCTCTGTTCTAGGGTGCCGGAAACCAATAGGGAATTTCCTCACAGGCTCAAGAACATCCCAGGAAATCTGAAGACCAAGGGATTTTCTTATTAGTTTTGAGATTATTGCTGCTTTATTGTCTCAAATAAGGGAATGACAAATGTCATACAAATTACACAATTAGTATGGAATGCAGTTTTAGCCCCCAAACAACCCTTGAAGCTGCCAAGAAAAAAAAAATCAACAGTCTACTGAAGAACAATTTCATTTAGCAGATAATTTAGAATCTTGTAATTATTTTCTTAGTTTTCTTCAAACCAAAGCATGCAAACAGTATTGCAAAGAGCTCACTGCTGTTGGTAACTAGGAGAGTGTTTGTGTAATTAGCAATGTGGCTCTTTGGAAGAGCAATATGGCTCTTCTTGTTTGGAAAGAGGGGAGTGAATTCTCTGTGGTGTCTTGTTTGTTGATGTGGGTTTTTAAAAGTGTCACGACTAATATGTCTCTGGACTTGAGCCAGATCGCATCATGTTTGGCAGGCATTTGGTGCAGGCAGGGAGGAGGAAGTTTGGTGAAGGGCTGGAGTTCTTTCTGTAACTCTGGGCTGGTGATAGCCGAGTCTTTGTGTCCCAGCTGGTTCCCATGTCTGGACCATGTGTGGGATCACTGGCTGGGGAGAGGGTGAAGTTCTGGGGTCACGGGAAGTTTCACGGCCTTGGCGAGTCCAGAGCTGATCATTCCTTCAGCAATGGTATGAGGTGCACTCAATATAGTACATGTCGTGTCTGACTTTTATCGACTCCATGGACTGTAGCCCTCGGGGCTTCTCTGTCCATGGGATTTCCCAGGCAAGAATCCTGGAGTGGGTTGCCATTCCCTTCTGCAGAGGATCTTTCTGACCCAGGGATTGAACCCAGGTGTCCTGGGTCTCCTGCATTGCTGGTGGGTTCTTCACCTGCTGAGCCACTGGGAAGTCCCACTCAGTGTAGGAGCAAACCTAAATTCTGCTTCTAATATGCTGCCTTTGGGAAAGGGCTAACTGCATTGTGTGAGTCAGGATGGGCTACGTCTTACTGTTATAACATAGTCTGATGATCTCACAGTTTAAAAGAATAAAGGTTCGGACTTCCCTGGTGGTAGAGTGGCTGAGAGTCCTTCTGCCAGTGCAGAGGACATGGGTTTGATCCCTGGTCTGGGAAAATCCCACGAGCCACAGAGCAACTAAGCCCAGGCACCGTAAGTACTGAGCCTGAGCTCTAGAGCCATCAAGCCACAACTACTGAGCCTGCGTGCTGCAAATGTGGAAGCTCTTGTGCCTAGAGCCTGTGCTCCGAAACAAGAGGAGCTACCACAATGAGGAGCTCTCCTTGCACAGCAACTAGAGAGTAACCCCCAGTCTCCACAACTAGAGAAAGCCCACATGCAGCCATGAAGACTCAGCACAACCAAAACAATAAAATAAATAAATTTTTAAAAAACTAAAGAAAATAAAAAATAAAACAATGAAAGTTCATTTCCACTTGCCCAGTGTAGGTCAGCTGGTACGTCTCTGCTCACTGGAGTCACTCCTGGATGCAGCTAGAGGAACAGTCACCATTTTATGCCATTGACATCTCAGCATACATTTCCACGATCCATGCACTAGAGGAAGAGGACAGTGGAGTCTAAGCACCCGGAAGTCAATGCTTTGGCCAGGAAGCAACGGAGTTTGTTTTTTTTTAATGAGCAATGCAATGAGCTTTTGCTCATATGTAACTGGCCAAATCCAGTCACATGATCACACCTCTTTCAAGGGAAAGAGAACTTGTAACCTTTTCTGAACCTGGAACTAGAGACCTGAACATGGATGGATATTAATGATGTCCACTGTATGGTTCTTAGAATGTTGGGGACCAGAGATTTTGGGGGTCTGGGAAATGGGGTGCCCAAGAATAACTTCCTCCAGAATATTAAAATTTTCAGTTATTAGTAGCAACTTCCCATCACCATCCTTATTGTTTTTGTACTTCTTCATATTCTCTGCAGGATATCCACAGATATCTTTCTTAATCTTTTTAATGCTCGAAATAAGCACTGATATTTTCTTTTACCATTAACCATGCACCAGGGACTTTACATATGTTGTTTCACCTAATCCTGTGAGCACTATATAATGACGAATCCCCATTTACAGGCAGAACACCTGAGGCTCAGAGAGGTTAAGCAACTTGCTCGAGGTTGTCCAGCTAACAAATGGCAGAGTTAGGGTTTGAATCGAGGTAATAGGTGGTTAGTTATGTTCCTATTGAGGAAAGATTTCCTGGAGAAGGAAGTAGCAAGCCACTCCAGGAATGTTGCCTGGGGAATCTCATGGACAGAGGAGCCTGATGGGTTACCACCCATGAGATCGCAAAGAATCAGACATGACTTAGTGACTGAACAACAGCAATATGCTCCAAATACTGGCCCTGCTTCTCTCTAAAGGAGGGGGAAAAAGAGAATTTTGAAAACTGAGTAGTATGGCTGATTATGTGAAACTGGACAGCAGGAAAACCTCTGATTTGGATGGTCAAGTTAGACTCAGTGACCACTTTGGGCAAAATCTTAATTTCTAAGCCATCTTTCTCTTCCCCCTTCCCCCACCCCGCCCCCAGCTGTGTTTTGGCCTGTCTCTGAGATAGACATTAATAGGCATTTGGGTTGGTATTCTGGATGCTGCATGGTGGGGAGGAGAAAGAGGCTTTGAAGACATGTAGAGGGGGCCCCATTCTCAGGGAGATAGCAGCAAGGGGGTCTTCCCTCTAAGGATGCAAAGGTGGGAGGGGCTTTGGTGAGCTCCAGAAGGGGCAGAGCTGACCCCCCATCTGCCTCACTGCAGCCTCGGCCCCATCTGTTTCCCTGCAGTCTCCAGAGACACCTGACCTGACCCCTTTCATCAGCACTTAGAGAAGGGAGTTTTGAAACATGCTTATGTCAGTAAGCACCCCCAAACCCTGAATCAAAAGGAAATGCCTTAGAAGAGCGTTGTTCTATAGAACTTTTTGCAGTGATGGAAATGTTCCACACTGCCCAATGTGGTAGCCATTAGCCATGTGTGGCGATGGAGCACTCGGAATATGGCTAGTGAGGCTTAAGAGCTGAAGTTTTCATGGTATTAAATTTAAATTAATTGAAATGTAAATAGCCACATGAGGCTATGGGCTATCTTATTAGCTTAGGCAGCTTTATTTAGGACAGCGTGCTTCCTAAAAACAGAAAGTGTTAGTTGCTCAGTTGTGTCCAGCTCTTTGCTACCCCAAGAACTGCAGCCCATCAGGCTCCTCCGTCTGTGGGATTTTCCAGGCAAGAATACTGGAGTGGGTTGCCATTTCCTCCTCCAGGGTAAGTAGCTCACAGAACTTTAAATAATCTTGAATCACACGGTGAGAAATCATTGCCTTTTTTCTCTTGTCTTCCTCCAGTCTTGGGATTCCAGCAAGGAGACAGTCTCCATTGGTGTCGATGGATCTTTAGCATTTTTCTAATAACTGTTCACCTCTGTTTTTAATAAGGGAAAGCAGAAAGAGCCTGGAGCCTTCAACAGGTAAAAATGTTGGCTTAAATTAATAGCATAATTTTGTTTTTGTTGTTACTTGTATTTATTTGTATGGTTACCATCAATTTATGACAAGAGAAACTGATGGCATGGTCTCATTTTAAATTAAAATTTTAAAAGTAGAGACTTCCCTGGTGGTCCAGTGGTTAAGCCTTTACCTTCCAATGTGGAGGGTGCAGGTTTGATTCCTGTTTGGGGAGCTAAGATCCTACGTGCCTTGTGACCAAAACAACCAACACATAAAACAGAAGCAGTTTGTAACAAATTCAATAAAGATTTTTAAAATGGTCCGTATTAAAAAAAGAAGCTTAAAAATTATTTTTAATTAAAAAAAAGAAAGAGTTCAATAGCATTATGACTAGAGTTAATAATTCTGTATTGCATACTGGAAAGCGGCTATGAGCATACAACTTAAATGATCTCACCATAACACTTCATCCCTATCAGATAGTTTATCATCAACTTTTTGCTTGCATGCCACTAGTGATGGGGAGGTCACTCCCTACCAAGGCAACACCTCTCATCTTTGGACAACTCTGAACTGGATTCACAGGGTTCTCCCTGACACTCTTGTAATTTGTCTGTTGACTGCCTTCCAAGTGACAAGTAGAGAGGGTGGGTCTTCAAACCCAGGTTATCTGGCTCCAGAGTCTGTATTCGGGATGCCATGCCACACTCATGGTTTCTTCCGGCCTCCTCTGTGGTCTTTTCATGAAGTGTTCTCTACCCAGCACCAAGTGATCTTGTAAAAATGCAAGCCCTCCCAATCTCGTTTACGTCAGTTCTCTGCATGAGACCCTCCAGTGGCTACCCATTTCAGTATTCTTGCCGGGACAGTCCCGTGGACAGAGGAAATTGGCAGGCTACAGTCCATGGGGTTGCAAAGAGTCAAACACGACTGAGTGCACGTGGACGTACATGCTTCTGACTTCTGGGTTAAAAAACCTCTCCCAGGTCCCACCAGATCTCCAACCTGACTTCCTGTAGCCTCTCTCTGAAACTTGCCCGTTCATACTGGTCTCCTTACTACTCATACACACCAGCTTCTTCCCTCCTTGGGGTCTTAGCATTTGCTGGGTTTTGGAGAACCTAGCTCATTCCCCGCTCTTCACAAGCCTGGCTCCTTCTCAGCCTTTTGGTACACCTCCTCAGGGAGGCCCTCCCTGATTCCTCAATCACTGCAGACTTCCCTCTGCAATCTTTACTCCTTGTTAGCGTTGGTCACCTGTACCCTGTTGATGTCCCTTATCTCAACCTCACACTCTTTTCTTTATTGATTCCCTGCCTGTGGCTTGATTCCTCCACTAGTCTGTGAGCTCCAAGAAGGGATGGAGCTTGCTTCCCACTACCTCCAACCTCTAGAACCCAACACAATGCTTGGTCCAAAGCAAGTAATTAGAAAAAAGAAGAAAAAAAGAAATAACCATTGCTATTTTAATTCCCATTTTATACAGTAGAAAATTGGGGTTTAAGGAATTCCCTGGTGGTCAAGTGGTTAAGATTCTGTGTTTCCACTGCAAAGACACAGGTTTGACTCTTGGTCAGGGAACTAAGATCCCACAGCTGCACAGTGAAGCCAAAAAAAAAAAAAAAAAGGAAAGAAAATTGAGGTTCAGCAAGATGAAGGAACTCTCCTAATCACACATATATAGTGTGTGTATGTTGCAGGGGACATGGTGCCCAAATTTCACCCCTTATATAGGACCACCTTACCTAGAACATTCTGCCTTTACCTATAACCCTGTGTGCGTGCTCAGTTGTATCCAACTATTTGTGATCCTATGGACTGTAGACAGCAGGCTCCTCTGTCCATAGAATTGTCCAGGTAAGAATACTGGAGTCGCCATTTCCTCCTCCAAGGGGTCTTCCGGACCCAGGGATGGAAGCTGCATCTCTCGCAGCTCCTCCATCGGAAAGTGGATTCTTTACCACGGTGCCACCTGGGAAACCCACCTAGAACCCTAACACACCAGAAAAGCTGTGGCTAGGAAGAACCTGGGGTGGTGGCGGTGGGGAAGAAGGCCGAAAGCTAGAAAGGAAAGAGAGAGAGTTAGGCAAGGACACAAGAAAGAGAAGCTGAATATGGAGCGTGGAGAGGAGGTTGTGGGAGGGGATTCATGGAGGGAGAGATTTTTCCCATCAATTAACACAGGCTTCATAGAAACGGAAAGTATTCCTGGCAGCCTTGCCCTCTTAATACATCATATCTCTAATCCCCGGCGCCCTCTGACCTTACCCATAATCCCTCCTCTTTTGTGCGGTTGCCTAAAACCTTCCTACCCTGGACCCAGCGTTCATC
>SJXQ01002634.1:326323-356933 GCA_006408695.1 Aepyceros melampus
TTCAGCGCCCCCAGCATCCTGGTCCCTCCGGCCTCCCTCCCTCTGCCAGCCACCCCAAGCATCTCCTCACACTTGTCTTCCCTGCCTCCCACACCCCTTCCCTCACCATCCCCCACCAGTCTCACCTCCACTCCTCCCCCGGCCTTAATTTCTGATTAATATGTTCTTAGCCAAGGAACGAGAGAGAGAGAGAGAGAGAGAGAGAGAGAGAGAGGGAGGGAGGGAGGGAGAGAAATCTTCTAAATAAATCATTTCGTCATGTGAAGAGCTAATCTTCAAATGACGGTCGCTATTTATCGAGTTTTTAGCAGTGCATGTTAAATAGTGATATGGAAGCTACATTTACAAAACCCCATCGGAGTGCTGGGATTTTTAACTTCATTGCCCAGAAAGAAAAATGGTGATGACCAAGATAAGACCTCTTCGAAGCTTTGGCCCTGAACTCTTAGTGGGAGCAATTAAGTAGGTGGGGGGTGAGGGGGACTCCCGCCCCTCCCCAGGCCGCCCCCCACTTTGCCGACTCTTCATCCCCAGTACAATGCCCTCCACTTCCTGAGGTGACTCACCCTTCTCACGAGCTGCTTCTGATTTACCCTCACAGGGGAAAGGCAAGGTCTGGAGTCAGACCTAGTGGGGTTTGAACACAGCCAGTGTTGCTAAGTGTGTCTCACTGGGCAAGAAGCTTCGTCTCCAGTGCCTCAGTTTCCCCATCCAATTCCTAAACAAGAGTGTTTGACACCTGAGGGGGAAAAAAAACTACTTCTGTTATGTGAAGAGGAACTTTCAGAATGAAAATTGATAGCAATATTCAGAGCAAAATTACAAAATTCCTTCCAAATGATTTTTTTTTGGGGGGGGCAGAAAATTGTCTTTAATGGGGGGTGTAAATTTCCGTGTACTGGATACACTGTCAGGGGGTCTTCCAGTGGTGACTGTGCTTAGGGCCCCTCCCGCCTGGAGCTCTTCAATGTTAGAATGTTAAACATCGTACACTTCAGACTACCTATTGGGAAAAGCTTAACTCAGAATTACAAATTTCTAATTCTTGACTTAGATGATTAATATTATGCTTTTCTCATATACATTTTATGTTATAAACCCTGAGTTTTTATAATAAAAATTTACTGACAAAAGAAAAGAATGTTAAACATGTTCATGTTAAATTCAGTTAACAATGTTAAACAATGTTCATCATGAGCAATGTTAAACGTTGTTAAATGCTCCAATGTTGCTGCTGCTATTAATAATCTAATAATAATGCAAATAATAATGATGATAATATCTGCTTCCCTTTTTTGTGTATGTGTATCATGTGCTGGGGACGCTGGTCTGGACTTTACATATGCTATTTTGTGTGATTTCAGCTTATTTCCTTGTCTCTCTACCTCTCCCCAGAGAAATTAAGTTGACATTTTCGTGTCTCACAGGACAGATGTGGACTAAGATGTAGAATTTGCAAGGGAAGAGACTGCAGCTCAAAATGATCCAGTCCATAAAGGTCAGGCCCGGTGCTGGGCTCTGAGGATCCTTAATTGAATGAAACTGAGGCTTGAAGATTGGAATCCTCATAGGCAGCCAGGGAGAAGGCAGCTAGAGGTGCTCAGCATGCTTTGTGAGATAGGGAGCCCCTCCCCCCATCCACTGGAAGTAATCAAGCTCAGACTTCCTAATAGCAATTCTTATGTTAAGCAGGAAGGTGGATTTAATTCTGGGGTCAGATGGACCACGGTTTGAGTCCTGTCTCTGTCCCTTGCTTGGAGAAGAAAATTAAACCTGCTTCTGTCAGTCTTCTTGGCTGTGAAATGGGTGCACTAACACTTCAGAAGGAGGATAATTCGAGGGCTAGAGCTAGTTTATGCAACAGGCCCTGGCAAATAGTAGTCGCTCACTAAATGGCAGTGATCATTACTTCCAGGTCTTCTGCTTGCTAGTCTCCAGAGGGCTAAGAAAGCAGAAAGTGATGGAGCTGACTGATAACTGGTAACTGACTTGCGCTCTAAGCTCCCAGTTGTCTTCTGATCATACGCTTGCTGGTCCTCAGTTTCTTCACCTGTAAAATAGGACGATAGTGGAGATGCAGAACTTTACTCATACAATGGGAGGGTCACTGGCAAGAATAACATTAACAGCTGCTATTAATGGTGCACTGTTAGGGATCTGCAGATGGATGATAAGAATGTGGCTCTGGGTTCAAGTTCCAACACTACCACTTACTAGCTGTGTGGCCTTGGATAAATTACTTCACCTCTCTGTGCCACTGCACTGCCTTTGGGAAATATCCCCACCTCTTTGAGCTGTTCTGAGTGTTTTAGTCTGGGCTCCTTAGCTCACGTTTCTGCTCCAGGGTGGCAGGGCCAAGGTCTTGGGCTTCTGTGTGATCCTCAAGGCTCAGAGCTGAATGCACAGTCAGGGTTAGGAAATACAGTATTTGTTGAGTGATTGTTTTATAAATATGTGAATAGTAACTCTAGCAAGCAGCTGTTGCAGAGACTCCCCTGGAGGTCCAGGGGTGAGGACTATGCCTTCTGATGCAATAGGTGCAAGTTTAATACCTGGTTGGGAACTAGGATCCCGTATCTTGGCTGCTGCTTGGTGTGGCCAAAAATAAACAAATAAAATCAAGTAAATTAAAAATAAAAAAAGAAGCTGTAGCAGATACTGTCAGCTGCCACACATGTCACTTGGCCCCACCGCAGGTTCAGAGGAGAAGTCTCAAACTGATGGGGACCTACCTCCAACACCTGCCTCTCTCTGCCTGGGGGCTTCCTACAGTCATAGGAATGATCTCCATCCTCACACAGGGTAGGTCACAAGTGCTAGGAAGTTAATGCCCCCAGGAGCAATCTTCATCCATGACTGATGGGAGCAGGCTGACAAAATCCCAGCTTCCTTGCCTTCCAAAGTCACGTTCTATGCAGCCTCCCCTCTTTGTGGGACTGAGTTCCCCTCATGAATGCGTGCTGTATAGTTTTCTTCCTTCTTCTGTCTTACCATCCCTCCTTTCTGCTTTTTGGCACGTATCTCAAAGAAAACTGCTTCCTCCCCTTGTTTTGTCTCAGCATTTGCTTTGCAGGAACCCAGTCTAAGAGAGTGGTTTACATTTGCATTCCACAGAGGCTCCTAAATTAACAAAAAATATTTTCTCACGTTTTTACATTTACGGCTCTGATCAGCACTGTGAAGAGACACAAGGGATACTGAGAACTTCTGAAAAGTAGGTCTGCTCTATAGTCTTGGGACGGGTGATGTGGAACAGAGATCTGAAGGAAGAGAAGGATTTCAAAAGTGGGTGGGGTAAAGGGCTGCTCAGGCAGGAAGAGCAGTCTGTGCAAAGGCCCTGTGGTGGGAGGCATGAGGTACATTTTGGTCAGAAAGTGAGGAAGACAGCACGCCCCCCAACTTACTATGTGATCTGGGAACTCACGTCACATCCCTGAGCTTCCCTTCCCCCATCAGGGACTTCCCTTGTGGTCCAGTGGTTAAGAATCTGCCTACCAATGCAGGGGACACGGGTTTGGTCCCTGGTCCGGGAATATTCTGTGTGCCGTGGGGCACCTAAACCCGTGCACCACAACTGCTGGGCCCTTGCAACCTAGAGCCTGTGCTCCACAACAGGAGAAGCCACTGTAATGAGAAACCCATGCACCGCAGCTAGAGAGTAGCCCCTGCTCACTGCAGCTAGAGAGTAGCCCCTGCCCGCTGCAACTAGAGAGAGGCCACACAGCAATGAAGACCCAGCACAGCCAAAAAAATTATTTTTTAATTCTCCCATTTATCAAATGGTGCAAAGCTACCTGCTTCTTCCCATCACTTCTGCTGAATGTGGTGTAGGAACTCATATGCTCAAAATAGTAAAAGTGGCCTAGAATTGTGATCCAGTAATAACAATTCACATATTCTCTTATTAGCCACTGGTTGAGTTTTTACTGTGGAGGCACCATGAAGGGCCTGTCTTTGTTCCCTGCTTTTTCTCCAAAGCCTTTGCCCTCATGGTGTGACATTCCAGTAGAGGAGAGTCCAAAAGAAAGATATACAAATGTTGCAAAATATTTAAATATGCAGTGATGAAATTTATGAAGAAAAATGAAGCAGAAAGTGCAGGCAGGGTAGGAGAGGGGACATAGTTTAGATAATAAGTCTCTTGAGAGCAGAGACTTGAAGCAGGTGGAGGGGCCCGCCAGGCAAATATCAGAGGAAGAGCATGCCAGGTAGCCTGAACAGCAGGTGCAAATGTCCTGAGGCAGAGTGGCTTGTGGGAGACACAGTGAGGAGGCTGCTATCCCTGGGACACAGTAAGCAAAGCGAGGTGGGAGGGGTGACGGGAGTGGAGAGCAGAGAAGAGGTGGGAGTTAAGATCCCACAGAACACGTGGGCCTAATGTGAGGACTTTGGCCTTTAATCTGAGAGACTCAAAGATCTGGGAGTCAGATCTGGGGTGGGTGACATCATGGGATTTATACTGAAGGGTCATCCTGGCTGCTGCATGGAGAATGGCCCATCAGTGGGCAAAGATGGGGGCAGGCAAGTGATGGATGGACTTCTTCCCTGGACCACTCCCCCCCAACCCCTGTATTACATTGGATCCTGCTTCCCACACACCCATTCCTCCAATGCCCAATCCCCGGGCCATGTGCTGGCCAGGGAGTGATGGGCTACAAATGAGTGGGCAGGCAAGCACCTCTAATTTCCACAAGCGCCGTGGGTAAAGGCTGTGGCGATGTGCAATTAAGCTCTGAGCTTTAAAAACACGGTAATAAGGGGCTACGGGCTGAGGAGGCAGCCTGGTAATTTAAATGACATCCAGCTCGAATATGGAGTGTCTAAATGTTCTCTTCCAGAGATTTATATCAGCATAGACCTGCCTCATTCATTTATTTAGTTAACTAGCTACTTATTGGTACGTCCTCCTAGCCGCTCTCCGAAGAAAGAGACAGAGGCCCGAATGGCTGCTGGGGGCATCTCTGTGCAGGGAAGGCCAGGGAGGATGATGACTATGGTGATCTTTGGCCTGTGATGAAGACCTACTGTGTGCCTTGCATTCAGAGGGTCTGTTGTGAGAATCCACTAGTCATGTATGGATGTGAGAGTTGGACCATAAAGAAGGCTGAAGAATTGATTCTTTTGAACTGTGGTGCTGGAGAAGACTCTTAAGAGTCTCTTGGACTTCAAGGAGATCAAACCAGTCAATCCTAAAGGAAATCAGTCCTGAATATTCATTGGAAAGACTGGTGCTGAAGCTGAAGCTCCAATACTTTGGCCACTAGATGTGAAGAGCTGACTCACTGGACAAGACCCTGATGCTGGGAAAGATTGAAGGCGGGAGGAGAAGGGGGCAGCAGAAGAAGAGATGGTTAGATAGTATGACTGACTCAATGGACATGAATCTGAGCAATTTGGGGAAACAGTGGAAGACAGAGGAGTCTGGTGTGCTGCAGTCCATGGGGTCACAAAGAGTCAGCTATGACTCAGTGACTGGAAAACAAGGACAACATGGTGAGACGAGGGCTGTGCACGTCCATTATGATGCATCTCCCTGCACCTGTGAGGAAACAGACTCGGGGAAGAGCAACAACTTGTTCAAGGTCACATAGTGAAGGAGATAAAACCCTGGTCTTTGGGTGCCAAAGCTGGACCTTTGTCGGTGACCTAACATTAAATATCATTTCCTTGCTTTGGGTCCTGGCATGCATGGCTGTTTCCCATTTAAAGGTTGTTTAGCCATCAGAATCTGTCTCACCACCTCTTTCAGACTCTCCAACCTGACTGGGACTTTATAAAACCCCATAGGCCAAGGCTCTTAAAATCAGATGCCTCTAGTGGATAATAAGCTGAAAAAAGAAATCTAAGAGTACTGTCTGCAAGAAGTGGTTATACCTCAATTTTTAAAAAAAGAGGAAAGAAATTAACACAGCATTGTAAATCAACGATACCTCAATACAAATTGTTTGAAAAGGTATTTAAAAAGAGGAAAGCTAGAAGGGGTCAAAGATGAAGCAGCAGCAAACTGAGCCTTTCTCTTCAGTGGTATCAGAGAGGTCAAGAGAATTAAAAAGGAATGCCTTTCACACTCTGTTGTTCTTATAGTTAATGCTCCTTCTCTGGACCACTTACAGTTATTGTGACTATCTGGTTCCTGCTCCACACTTTGGAAGCAATCTTATAAGAATAACCCTGGGCCCTGGGCTGAGTATTCTCCACACCTTGTCTTATCAAATTGGGACCATCCACCTTCAAGGCAAGTACTGTGGTTGCTCCCATTTGACAAATGAGGATGCTGAGGCTCCCAGGTGATGTTGAGGTAGTAGGTCTGTGGACCACAATTGAAGTTGTTGTTGTTTAGTTACTAAGTCGTGTCAGACTCTTTTGCAAGCCTATGGCCTGTAGCCTGCCATGCTCCCCTGCCCATGGGATTTCCCAGGCAATAATACTGGAGTGGGTTGCCATTTCCTTTTCCAGGGGATCTTCCTCATCCAGGGATCGAACCTATATCTCCTGCATTGGCAGGCAGATTCTTTACCACTGAGCCATGGAGTAGCAAGCCACTAAAGCACGTGGTATGTTACGGACTTCCCTGGTGGCTCAGCCGTAGAGATTCTGCATGCAGTTCAGGAGATGTAAGAGACACGGGTTCGATCCCTGGGTTGGTAAGATTCCCTGGAGAAAGGCACGGTAGCCTGCTACAGTATTCTTGCCTGGAGAACCCCCATGGACAGAGGACCCTGGCAGGCTACAGTCTGTAGGGTTGCAAAGAGTCGGACACGACTGAAGCGACTTAGCTCGCACACATGTTATAAATGCTTAGTAAATGCAAGTGATTTTCAGCAAAGACTGGGCATCTCTGCAGCCTTAAAGTTTTGTCTTTCCAGAGCCTTCTTTCACTCAGGCCCCTCCCTACCTCATTGCTCGTGAATGCTCCTCCTCCCTGAAGGACAGCAGGTTCCTTTCCCTCCCAGAGTCCCCCAGCCTCTATCCTGACCCCATATGCTGGCAGGGCCTTTTTAACCCCTCCAGCCACTGGGGCGGGTTCCATTCTGCCTGGAGACGCCTTGGGTAGATTTTTAGGAACAGCTGCCAGCAGCTGAGATATAATGACTGCCTGGAGAGCGTTAGGATATAATTAATATTTGTAGCACAGAGCTGTGACTGCTAAGCTGTTCCCGCCCACAGAGCTGGGGCCTCCAGCGCTTCTCCGGACAGGAGCCCCAGATTCTCAGGGCGACAGCATCCTCGGGACCAGAGGAGGATCCTGGGTGCCGAGGCTGGGGTGTGGCCAGCAGGGCTTGTTTCCCAGGACTCTCCCCTTCACCCGGCCGTCAGGGCTGGTGGCTTCCAGAAGCTGCCAGGCTGGACATCATCAAGAGTGGGCAGAGGGCGCCAGGGCCAGGGCTCAAGGTGGCTATGGCGCCTCCTCGCACCTGAGGCCAGCTGGCCTTTGGCGGTTGCCATGGCGATGGCCGTCCCCAGCAGTTGGGCAAGGACGTTTTGCGGCAGCAGCAGCAGCTGTGTGTGAGTGTGAGCAAGAATGGCAGTCTGTACCGGCTCCCCTCCGGCTTTCCATCTGTGAGGGGCAGACATCTCACTTGCCACCCTCGGTGCTCGCCCTGGAGGCGGCCCTGGTTGGAGGCCTGGCTCTGGTTTGCCACAGGGCGTTTGGTTGGCACGGTGACTCCACTGGAGCCTGACTGTTTTCCTAGCTCAGATGCCTATTAGCAGTTTTGAGCTCTCCCAGCAGATGATCGAACTTTTTGAAGCCTCAGTTTTCAGGGCTATCAAATGGGCTGATCACACTCAGAGGGGTATGGTTAGGATTAAATGAGATAATGGGAGAAAAATGCTTAGTTCTCCCTGGGAATAAGACCTTGTTGCTCCAGGTGGTGGGGCCCAGAGATTTAAAAGGGGAGGGCCTGGGACTTCCCTGGTGGACCAGTGGTTAAGAATCCGCCTTCCGATGCAGGGGATATGAGCTGGATCCCTGATCGGGGAACTAAGATCCCATATACCTTTTCACCGAAATACATAAATAAATAACTAAGAAAAGAAAAGAAAAGAAAAAAAAACCTCAGAACATAAAACAGAAACAATATTGTAACAAAATTCTAAAGACTTGAAAAGTGGTACATCTCAAAAAATGTTTTAAAATAATAGGCAGAGGACCTGAATAAACTTTTTTTTTTTTAAGGGAAGGGACTTCTTCTATTTTTTTTTAAGGGAAGGGACTTCTTCTATGGTGTAGACTCACCGTTTATTAAGTGCCTGTTGTATACTGGTGCTGTGCTGCATTTGTGACATATATTCCTTCACCCACTGATTCTTCCTGAACACTGTGTGTCTCATCTCATTTAATTCTCCTACTCTTCATGAATATTTCGCTTTATTGTCCCCACTGTACAGACAAGATTCCCAAGGTGACACAGCAAAGACTGCAGAACTGGATCTCAAACTCCCAAACCCACACTTTCCCCCTCTATGGTGCTAATTGGCCTCCTGTTTTTCAGGCAGACCTGCATTCAAATCCTACCTCTGTCACTTCCTTGCTGTGTGAGCTTTCTGGGACTCAGCTGCTCCTCTGCAGAGTGGGGATAATAGCAGAGCCTGTGTGGATCAGAGTAGAAGTGTGTGGGGACTTCCTTGGCAGTCCAGTGGTTAAGAATCCACCTTCCAAAGCAGGGGACGTGGATTCAGTCCCTGGTGGGGAACTAAGATCTCACATACTACAGAACAACTAAGCCCACATCTCACAGTGAAGACCCAGAGCAGCCAAAAAGAAAAAAAAAGACTGATGTGTGTGAAATGCGTGGTGTATAATAAATGTCCACTAAGGGCACCTGCAATTTTCATTGCTGTTATCGTTATTATTTCTCCATCTGTTGGGGATTGGACCCCATAATCTCTAAGTTCCCAGCTCAGACTCCCATCACCATATGGGGATGGCCAGCCCCTGGTCTTTAACATTTGGGAGTGTCCAGATGAGCCCCTTTGTGGAAGGCAATGGCCAATGGCAAGAGCGGTGGCCACTTCTGCGGATGCTCCCAGCCTGCTTTCTGATCATCTGCCTGTTCCCACCAGGCAGCATTAGGCGGGGTGTGTGAGCCTGGAGGGGGGCTGGGGAAGGAGGGGCGGCTTTCCCTGGGAGGCTGCCTTCTGTCGCAGACAAACAAACACAGAGCACCCACGCTCGCTTGGAAATGGAGCAAGGTACCAACAACAAGCAGACAGAGGAGGCAGAGGCGGAACTTTCTTGAACCTCGCTGGCCACAGCCGCCTGCCTGCACAGCTCCATAGGAAGCAGCTGATGTCCCCTGGTGGCTGCTGCCCGCAGCCTGAGCTGACCCGACACTGCGCCACATGGCAAGTGGAGGCTCTTGTGGGCTGCAGTGTTTGCTTGGCACTTGCCACTGCCCCTCTGGAGGGCAGTGAGGGACCTCTGGAGGTCACTGCGGTTCCCCACCCCCACCACAAACTTCTGAGCAGCATTTCCAGGTAGAGAGTATCCACCCCGTGCCTCAGGCTGCAAAGCCCTTCAAGCGTGGCCAGCCTTCCCAACTACTCAGAGTACATCTTGGGTACCACCTTGAGAGAAACCTCAGCTGGTGAGACAGGCCTGGGACCCACATCCCAACTCTACCACCCTGATGCTGTGTGACCCTGGACAAGTCACCCTACCTCTCTGAGTCTCCCAAAGCTTCCCATTGGTAAAATGGCAGGTATAATCACACCGTGGTTAGTGAAGGGATTAAAAACCATGTATATAGAGTTCCTGACATACAGGTGGGCTTGATCAATGATGTACGTTGGCTGGATCATTGCTATTTACTATGTCCTGAACCTCACTTTCCAAATCCGCTTGATGAGGATAATTCCATACCTACCCCAGAAACAATGAGCCCGTGTTGCTAAACATGTGTTGTGCGTATGTGTGTTAAGTCCCTTCAGTTGTGTCCAACACTGTGCGACCCCATGGACTATAGCCCCCCAGACTCCCCTGTCTGTGGGATTCTCCAGGAAAGAATACTGGAGTAGGTTGCCATGCCCTCCTTCAGGGGATCATCCCTAACCCAGGGATTGAACCTGCGTCTCTTATGTCTCCTGCATCAGCAGGAAGGTTCTTTATCATCACCTGGGAAACCCTAATTTATTTTTGTTTTATTTCATGCTTCCCCTTGACCAAGTACCAGGTAAAAATAACAGCAACAACAACAGTAATGACGTCTAAGAGTCTGGATACTGATTTAAGCCTGTGCTGTTCAATAGACAGTCATTGTGATTGTTTAAATTAAAATGAAATAAAATGAAAATCTTGGTTTCCTGTCTCACAGTTACTTTTGTGGTACTCAATACCCACATGAGGCTAGTGGCTACCGCATCAGACAGCACAGATATAAAACATTTTCATCATTGTAGAAAGCTCTTTCGGACAACACTGATTTAGATCAGTATGTTTCAAATTTAACACTTCATAGGAATCACCTGTGATAAACAAGGTTAAACATAGACTCAAACACAGACAAACCTAGACAGCATATTAAAAAGCAGAGATATCATTTTGCCGACAAAGATCCATATAGTCAAAGCTATGATTTTTCCAGTAGTCATGTACAGATGTGAGAGTTGGACCATAATGAAGGCTGAGTGCCGAAGAATTGATGTTTTTGAGTTGTGGTGCTGGAGAAGACTCTTGAGAGCCTCTTGGACTGCAAAGAGATCAAACCAGTCAATCCTAAAGGAGATCAACCCTGAATATTCATTGGAAGGACTGATGCTGAAGCTGAAGCTCCAATACTTTGCCACCCGATGCGAAAAGCATTGAAAAATACCCTGATGCTGGGAAAGACTGAGGGCAGGAGGAGAAGGGGACGACAGAGGATGAGATGGTCAGATACAAACTCTATGGATATGAGTTTGAGCAAACTCTGACGGATAGTGAAGGACAAGGTAGCCTGGTGTGCTGCAGTCCACGAGGTCGCAGAGTTGAACACGACTTAGGGACTGAACAACTAGGACAAACACAGACTCGGTTTTGGGAGGTCTGTGGGAGCCTGAGACTCTGCATTTCTAGCTCCCTTCTAGACCCTCTCCTCTAGTCGGGTCTGGAGCTGGACTGCCCAGCACGGGGGTTACACATGGCTATGGAACACTTGTCACGTGATGCATCTAAATTGAGATGTGCCCTAAGTGTGAAGCGCACAGTGGGTGTAAAGATTTAGTGCAAAAAAATGTAAAATATCTCGTTAATACTTTTTAATTGATTGTATGTTGAAATAATACCCTAGACACCCTGGGTTGAATAAAATATATTTTAAAAATTAATTTCAGCTGTGTCTTTATACTTTTTCTTTTTAATAAGGCCAGTAGAAAATTCAGAATAACATATGTGGCTCACATCTTTCTATTGGACTGTCGTGATCTCAGCCCTGAGTGCCACTTATGAGCTATCTCATTTCAGATGTACAATTTTAACCCATGTCTTTTTACCTCTGCCCATTCTGTTTTCTCCCCTATCCCTGATTGTTTCCTGAGCATTTTTCACTCCAATCAAAGGGTAAAATCCTTACTAAAAGAGGCTGTGTCAGTCTGCCCCCTTCCATCCATCATAGCACAAAATGTCACCTCCGCTTTTTTGAATCTGTCTTGCTCTAAAGAAATACTAGTATCTTGCCTGACCTTCCTTTTGGAACTCTCCCTTCCCACATGCTCAGGTCGTATGTCTTGAATGGGGTTCACCCTCTTGGTCTCTGTGATTGACTGTGTGACCCGGGTTTGGCCAATCAGAGCACAGAGATGGAGCTAGCTGTGAAGACTAGAGGCAAAAGCCTTCTAGACAAAGATGGAGCAAGAACAAAGATCATGAAGGTTGAGAATTCTTGACATTCCTTGAGGGTGCAAGTTCTGGTTCCATTACTAACTCCTTCTAGGAAAGCCTCAGTTTCCTCATCTAGAAAATGGGCACAGTCTACCCAACTGCCCCGAGTTATTGTGAAGATGGTGAGAACACACTGAAGGGAATGATTGTGGCTAAGCTAATCTTGCCAGCTGTTGTGGGGATGGCAGACAGGTTGGCTGTGAGGTTGGCACAGGGGCGGGTCCTCCACAGTTGCTGTGGAAACAGCCTCTGGGATGCTCTGCAGGGTGAAGGAAGATGTGAAGACCCCAGGAGGGGTCATTCCTCCTTCTGTGCTACAAGCAGAGGAAATGAAGCTTGTGAGGCTTGCTAGGGAGAACTGAGCTCCCTTGATTTTAAATAATAACACTAGCTTAGAGTGACGCAGTTCTTACAAGGCATTTGGTACTGTTTTGAGCATCTCCCACACATATTATATGAGGTTAATTCTAACCGTGTGGGAGAGGTACCACCGTTGTTCCCATTTTCCAGAGGAGATGCCTGAGGCTTATCCCCTCTCAGCCCAATCTCCCCTGACAATGAACTTGTCCATTGAACTGCTGGTTTAGGGCAGTGGCTTCCCAGGTCGCTCAGTGGTAAAGAATCCGCCTGTCAGTGCAGGAGGCGTGAGTTTGATCCCTAGGTCAGGCAGATCCTTTGGAGAAGGAAATGGCAATCTGCTCCAGTATTCTTGCCTGAGAAATCCCACGGTCAGAGGAGCCTGGTAGGTTATAATCCATGGAGTTGCAAAAGAGTCAGATATGACTTAGCGACTGAAGAACATTCTGGGGAGAGGGCAGCGGTCCTTCCTGTTTTGTGTCCTCCTTCATGTCTGCACCTCACACTTCCTGGTAGAGATGAGGGCTTAATACACGTCAGTAGCTGTTAATAATAATATGCACTAATTTGTGTCCCCAAGTGGTATTTTTTAATCTTTCCCACAAGAGTGCCAGCTTCACGTGGGCCAGGATTTTTGTCTGTTTCACTCATCCCTGTCTACCCAGTACCTAGCATGGTGCTGGATACACAGCAGGTGCTCAATCAGTACTTATTGAATGAGAGATTGTATGCCTTTGGTTGAGTCCTGGCTGATCACTGAACAGGATGAGATCCATCGACCTGTCCCTTTAAGAATCTTGTCTTCCCTTCCCCTCTCTGGTCCCCAAAGTTAATTAAGTGCCCTGCCTCTGCAGGGTTAATCCTGTTATCAGCTACTCTACACACATTAGCTGTGTGTTTACTGTTTCTGGTCTGTATCCCTCCACCCCCAATTAAACTGTCCATCGCTGGATTCCACAGAGCCTGGCACACAGTAGGGGCTCAGTTTATTTGCATGGAATGAATGAGTTGACATCTCCTCTTTACATTCCCAGGGAAAGAGATGTGTTCAGACACTGGGAGAAGGTGTGATGATATGGACCAATCTGCCAGTCTGTAGAGAGAATGGATTCTTTGTCTGGAAGGGGTGATGGGTAAATGCCAGCAACGCTCCCTAATGCAGGGTGTGGGGACAAAGACCCTATTGAGAAGTAGGTATAGGCAGACTGGGGCTTCCCCAGTGGCTCAGTGGTAGAGAATCCACCTGCAATTTGGGAGCCACAGGAGATGCAGGTTGGATCCCTGGGTCAGGTAGATCCCCTGGAGGAGGGCATGGCAGCCCACTCAAGTATTCTTGCCTGGAGAATCCCACAGACAGAGGAGCCTGGCGGGCTATAGTCCATGAGGTCACAAAGAGGAAGACATGATTGAAGCGACTTGGCACGCACGCATAGACAGAACGGCCTTTGGCGTTCCTTCTTCAGTTCCAGAGCATCCATGTCTGGGAGACAAGGGCCTGCAGGAAAGCCTCTCTCTCTGGATGTGACCTTTAAAGCCAGCAGCCCCTGACAGTATGTGGGGTGCTCTTGGCTCTTGCAGATATCCTTGGCTCAGCTGTGCCATCTCAGTGGCAGGTGCCCTGAGCCGGTATGAGAACAGGTCTCGATGTCCCTGATGACTGCTGGAACGCTGAGTACCCCTGAAGTGGTGCGTGAAGCTGGCTCTGTCTGACTCAGGGCTGGGTAACTCTGCCACCTGAGACCCTGGCCCATCTGGAGTGTGGGTGGTCCCCCACCCCCCTACCTGATGGAGCAGTCTTCAGTTCATTCCTTCTTCCCCTGTCCCCCACCCCATCTCTTGTTTCCCTGCTTTCCCAGTGACCTCATTCCCAAAGGGCAGGTCCTGTATCTTCGCTGAAGAGGGGCTCTGTGACCCAGCTCCACTCAGCCTGATGGAGTGCCCACGTGTCCTCTGCCTCCCCCGGCAAGGCAGGTGTTCAGCTGCAATGGGCTTCCGCCGAGATCAGCCAAGCCTGAGCATGATCCTAAGACATACCAGGGCCAATCCTGCTTAGCCACCTGTGCCGTGCCTGTGCCTGGGCAAGGGACCTCACCTCTCATCCGTCAAAGAGAGAGTCACGCTACCAGTGATGTAGTCAAGGCTCCTAGAAGCCGAGCCAGGGAAAGAGACGTGATGCAGAAACCCAAACAGAAAAGGACCCCAGGGAAGGGTATTCACCCCATCCCCATCTCCATACCTTTATCTCATCCCATGGGGTACAGAGAGGCCTTTCTGGTTCAGTGAACGGCCCCCTCAGCTGCTGCAGGTGCTGCTACTCTGCTTTCACTCCGACAACTTTTCCCTGGAGGACTGCCCTGGACAATGATAGGAGCTGCCTTGCTGCAACTGCCTTGGAATGACATGTGCCTCCCCAAGACACCTGGGTGGCCTGTGGCCAATGGATGACTCACGTGGGGGTACAGAAGCCCCATCCCTTTGCCTTAAGGTGGGACAGACTCTGCAGTGCAGTGTACCATCCAGAGCTCCCTTGGGGATCGGGTTGGGACTAGATGTCACATCTTTGCTTGGCTTCTCTCCTCGCCTGTTCCTTCCTCCCTCATTCCCCTCGAGCTGTCATCTGAGAGCTTTCTCAGTCACTGACTCTTTATGAAACCCCATCACAGGTCTGCTTCTGGAGAACTCACCTAGGGTTCCCTAAGACAGAGACTTTAGATTAACTTGTGGAAGCAAGTGCATTGTTTAACTGTTTGTTGTTTAGTTGCTCAATCATGTCCAACTCTTTGAGACCCCATGGACTATAGCCCTCCAGGCTCCTCTGTCCATGTCCATGGGATTTCCCAGGCAAGAAGACTGGAGTGGGTTGCCCTTTCTTTCTCCAGGGGATCTTCCCGACCCAGGGATCAAACCTTCATCTGCATTGACAGGCAGATTCTTTACCTTGCTAAGCCACTAGGGAAGCCCTTGCTTAATCATAAAGTACCCTGCTTTGGGCCAAGCATTTCAACTTCCTTTCAAGAAGCCCTAACAGCACTGCAGATTCAGAAGCAGCGGTCAGACGTTACTACTGTTATGACCAGACTCTGGCCATGACAGGCTTAGGGAGCTACACTAGGCCTAGAAATATAACCTGAGTCATGCTTCCGGGAATTATACCCTTAAAACCAATCAGGAGAGTCCCCATTTGCGCCAAACCTTGAGCCAATCCGGGTGAGATTCGAGGTTCAAAATTCACGCGCACCGCTCAGCCAATCATTGTAAGCCTAGTAGCCTAGAGGTGGCCTATAGAGACAAAAATGGAAATTCTTCAGGAAAGCCCACGCCCGCGAAAAACTGACCAATCAGCAGTTAACGAGTAACCCGTGCAACCAATCTAAGTTTGCCAGCTGCTTACCTTTGTTATAATCCTATAAATACTGCTCGAACCCAGAGGTCAGGGCCTCTTGTCTTAGTCCACTGCGTTGGATGTGGTGGGGGCCCTGACTCGAGTCAGAAATAAATTTCCCTTTTTGCCTTTTGCATTGTCGTGGAGGTCTTGTTCTTGTCGGTCTTGGGATTTGGACTTTCGGGCACAACACTGACAATCACTACGAGGTCTACGACAGGGCTCCACAAATAGTGGAGGACGCAATAAATATTTATTGAGTGAAAGACAGGGATGAATCACCGTTTCTGGTGGTGGGGAAGCATGAAGCTTCTGGAAGGACAGAGAAGGTGCAACTGCTTTCCTGGAGCAGGTCTCCAGGATGCACCCAAGCTCAGGGACAGGCTGGGTGTATTGAAATGCGAGTCAGGTGCTTGGATCCTCAGAGCATCAGCAGGGGCTTAGCCTAAGAGGTGGCTGGGTCCCAGAGGACAGCCCGGGCCTGGAAGGGAGTTATGATCACAGCAAAGATGATAAGAGCTTGTTAAACAGAGAGCCCTCCTGGCAGATGGTCAGATGGTTCCCAGAGAAGGAAAGTCCTTTCCCATTGGGAATCCCAGAAATCTTGAGACCAGCGGAGCAAATCGTGCCTTCCTGAGCTAACAACAATACTCATTCAGACAAAGCATTTAGCAGTTATATAGCCAACACTCTTCATGCACGTGTTCATGCTTCATCATGACCCCCATCAGGGACACACTATCATGCCCATTTCACAGATGAAGAAAATAAGGCTCAGTGGAAATGATGTGCTGGTGAAGACATCACAGACGTGATGTGAAGTGGCATTGACATCACAGCCTCCACGTCACCAGTCCCCAGCCTTTTTGGCACCAGGGACCAGTTTTTTGGAAGACAGTTGTTCCACGGACGAAGGTCGGGGGATGGTTTCAGGATGATTCAAGCATATTACATTTATTGTGCACTAGTGGCCCAGTTTGGTAAAGAATCCGCCTGCAGTGCAGGAGACCCTGGTTTGATCCCTGGATCTGGAAGATCCCCTGGAGGAGGGCATGGCAACCCACTCCAGTCTTCTTGCCTGGAGAATCCCATGGATGGAGAAGCCTGGTGGGCTACAGTCCATAGGGTTGCAAAAGTCAGACAGGACTGAGCGACAAACACTTTTGTCTTTTTGAATTATTATTACATTGTTCTATATAAAGACATAATTATACAACTCGCCATAATGTAGAATCAGTGGGAGCCCTGAGCTTGTTTTTGGTCAATTAGATGGTTCCATCTGGGGGTGATGGGAGACAGTGACACCTAAAGTGTATGATGGGGAGTGACTGTAAATACAGATGAAGCTTTGCTTGCTATCCCACTGTTCACCTCCTGCTGCGCGTGCCCATAGTACTGGGCTGTGGCCTGGATGTTGGGGACCCCTGTTTTACACAGTCAGCAGTGCTGAGTTTAGAAGGATAATAAGAAATAGATCGGGAAAACTGAGGCATGAAAATTATTATAAATGTTGTAAAATCAGAATATCTCCAGGTGGATACAGAAAGCCAATGACAATGGTTGTCATGAGTTGGTGATAGAAGGGAGATGTTTACCACATACAGTTTACATTTGTTGGCTATTGAACCACGGTCCCGTAGATGACAAAACTGGTCCCCAGTGTTCCTCCATCCCCCATTCACACCTTCTGCCATGTGAGTTTTGTAGTCTTCACTCTGCTTGACCTGGAGATAGGATGGGAGTAAAACACACTTGGAACTTAGCCTTGATTTCATAAGCAGCAGGGAAGACAGTGTGTGTATGCTCAGTTGTGTCTGACTCTTTGCGATCTCATGGACTGTAGCCCACCAGGCTCCTCTGTCATGGGATTTCCCAGGCAAGAATACTGCAGTGGGTTGCATTCCCTCCTCCAGAAGGAAGACAGGGACTTAGCCAATTGTTCAGATAGTTAACTCATTACTGTTGGGGGACAGGCTAGTGAAAAGCACGAAATGTGTCCTTTGCGAGTCCGAATCTGAGCTTTGCCCCGTAACCGGCTGGCTTGCTGTGGCTGATTAACTGATCTCTCTGTGTCTTGGTTTTCTCATCTGGGGACCGTGAGTGTTAAAACGAGTGACTTACAGCATTTAGAAAGCACTGGCCCCTGGTAGGCGCTCATGATTCTTGTTATTGTGGCCGTTGCTGTTGTCTCTGGACCCTGGCTGTCCCTTGACAGGAAGCTCCCACCTGCGTGGCCATCTTATCTGGGACGAAGGCTGGCTTCAGTGGCCCTTCTCTAACCCTCTGAATTCTAATCCATCTTTAATGCCGCTGGAGGAAGGAGCTTTGAACAGGCACCAGTTCCGGCTGCTCCCGCTGTCCAGCAGCCGATCCTGGTCTTTCAAGGGCATGACAAGGCTGCTAAATCCCCTCCAGGGACCTAATGCGATTGTCTCGCTTCTGCAGCTCTGCTGGGAAGCCTGAGCTTGGGGCTTTGGGTTGGGCTTCCGGAGGCCCCCAGAGCAGGGAGGCCCCAGGAGGTTCTTGTGGGAGTCCATTTGGCCAGGGAGCTGAGTCCTGAGTGAGCAGAGTCAGGATGGAGGAGGCCCTGCGGAAACACCTACTGTGTGCTGGACAGGATTCAGCCTGCTATGAGACCTTTCTTCAGTGTTAATTGGGTCATGCAGACATTTGCCTGGGATGACCAGAACTTGGGGCAGGGAGTCCTGATACCCGGGTTCAATCCTACCCTGAGTTGGTGCCCTTAAACTAGCACGCGGTAGGTCTCAGTTTTCCCCATCTACATGTTGGGTATCTCTTTCATAAGACATACAGTTCTGTGTTTAAGAGCTGACACTCTGGATCTGGACTGCCTGGCTTTCAGTCATTTAATGTCTGTGTGCCCTTGGGCCAGTTGCTTAACCTCTCTGTACGGGTTCTACAAAATATGGGTAGGCACAATGCCTGGCTCTGTGGCCTCCCAGTTGGATGACCTCAAGCAAGTAGCTTCACCTCTCTGAGCCTCAGTGGCCTCGTTTGTGAATTAGGACCAAGGAGAATGTCTAACACCTGCTTCATAGGGTTGTTGCTAGAGCACTAAATGGGGGAGTCCATGCTGAGCGCTTGAAATGGTGCTTGGTGTGGGACACTCATGCGAGCGTTGACAAACTCCTGCTATCACCTCTTCCTCCACTCCATTCTGGTTTCTCTTCCTCCTGCTTCCTTCCCTCCCTCCACCACCAGATCGGGCATCTGCCGTGACGTAGGCACTTTCCTCGGCACTGCATGCCTCTAGAATTATTTTAAGGATCAGAGGTACCAAACGGGAAAGAGCTCTGGCAATATCAAGGCTGTTCCGTCATGGAAAAGAAGGGGGTCATAACTCACATGGTGGCTTGTGGTGACTTCTTTTTCAGCTCACTCACATCTAGGGTCATTAATTCAGAGCCCTGACTAGGATTTCTATCATATGGGGCTGTAGTGACATTAATTTGATATTCACCAGCCTCAGTTACTTGTGTGTCATCATCATAATTATTATGACTTGCCATAGTCACATACCCCGTAAAACAATGCTTTTGTTTGGAATCACAATTAAAAAAAAATTAAATATAACCTTAACCTAAGTGACACTATTCATGAAACCAAAAGTTTGATGGGCTGGCACCAATTCCACTAAACACTTTGCTATTAAGTAAAATAATATCCACCCTCCCATCCAAAAAAAAGGGTATCCTCATTGGTGCCAGTATCTAATACCAGGCATTACCCTCTTGCCATTGAGCTGAGTGAAAACGCTTTGATTCATTGCTTAGTATTTATCAAGTGCTATCTCCTTTCCCCAAGCCTAGGGCTTGATGTCATATGTGGCTGTAATGACATTAATTTGATGATGCTAACCTAGTTACTTCTGTATCATCATCACAAGCATCATTATTATTCTTTTTTGCCATAGCCACACACCAAATACTACAATTACTCAACACTTTGTTTTGGGTCGTTCTTTTCCCCCTTAAACTTAGCCTCAACCTAAGCAATATCATCTATGAAATCGTGAATTCAGTGGGCTGGTTATGTATTTCTTTCTAGCATACAGGAAAGTGAATGCTTAGCTGTAAAATAAAATAAAGCGATTGCCCATCAGCTACCCCAAAGCGGCTCTGTGTATGCCATTAACTAACCATGGGCTGCTGTCCCATGCATTACTCTGCTACCATTTAGCTAGTTGGGCAACTCTATGACTTATAGCTTCATATTTATTGAGTGTGAGCCTCCCTTTTTCCAAGTCTTGAATTCTATAAAGGCATAGGGAGGTCAAAGCTCCGGTCTAGGGTGATGCAGCAAATCCCAGAACCCAGGAGTCCCGGTCCTTGGAGTCCTCTCTGTGGCCATGGGATGCCCAGTCCTGTTCCAGCCTGCTCTGGGCTCATTCCAAGCACTTGTACAGCCGCCCTCTGCTTTCCCATCCTTATCTCTCTCCTTCCCGGCACTCAAAGACACAAAAAGGGTTAATATCCATCTCCCACTCTTCTTGACACATCCCACCCTGGGTTCTCTTGGATAATCACCTGCTTCCCTTGAGCAATGACCTTGCTCCCCACCGTGGGGGCTATCAAGAGACAGATATAAACACCTCAAAGTTCCCAGCTAGTTCCCTTAATTGGCACCTTTCTGTTCTGCTTTAAATTAATCAAAGCCAGTCCGATATTAATACTGTAGGGGGAATTAAAATCATGCAACGCATTAAAGATGTAATTTAAAATTAATAACTCATAATTATTTATCATGGCGTATCAGTGGAGCTATGAATTTCCCTTCTAACCCAGCGCACATCCTCCTGCCTTTGCTTTTAATAGCATCTGGACCATTACTGCACCCAACCTCAGTTCCCGCAGACACCCAACCTAAGAGACGTAATTCATTTAATTTAATTTTGGGGGGCTTAATTGTGGTAAATCACTACTTAAGAAAAGACATCTATTTGAAAGGACAAATTGGGATAATTTAATAAAAGCTGGAGTGAAGAAACCCAAGGACTTAATCATGTGCTGTGGGTTTTGATCAGAGAAACCCACTAATTCTTCAATTTATTGAGAGATGCGAGATTCAAAGTCTTTAAAACAATGGCACCATTGTTTAATGAACAATGGAAACAACCCATGTGCCCATCAACATGGGAACAAAGAAATAAACTATGGTCTACACAGCCAATGGAGTACTATGCAGTCATACAAAGGACTAAGAATGGATTACATGTATTGATATGGAAGTACTGGGCTTCCTCGGTGGCTCAGCAGTAAAGAATCTGCCTGCAAAAGCAACTTGCTTGAGGCCATCCAGGTGGGAGGCAGCAGAGCCAGGTATTATACTTATCCATATTTCACAGAACCTGCACAGAGAAGTTAAGCAACCAGCCTAAGGGCTTCACGGATGACTTAGCAGCTAAAAAATCTGCCTGCAATGCAAGAGACACAGGAGACTCAGGTTTGATCCCCGGATCAGAAAGATGCCCTGGAGGAGGAAATGGCAACCCATTCCAGTATTCTTGCCTGGAGAATCCCATGCATAGAGGAGCCTGATGGACTACAGTCCAGGGGGTCATACAGTCAGACAAGACTGAGCACATAATCAACCATTATTATCAGGATATGTTAAGTAAAAAATGTTAGAACAGTCTATGTCATTCTACTATGACAAAAGAAACTATATATTGGGTTGGTCAAAAAGTTTATTCAGGTTTTTCTGGGACATCTTAGAGAAATATATGCAATTATGGATATATAGAGAGTATCTCTGAAAAGAATTATAAGAAATAAATTAATAAGGATCAATTACATTGATTGTCTCTGGGGACAAAACTGGGTAGCCAGGGGACCAAGGAAAGGAAAAGTGTTCATTCTTTATGCTCTTTTGTGGCTTTGGAATTTTGTACCACATGCAGGTACTACCAATTCAAACAGACAAAAAATTAAAATTGTAGTAATATGAAAGATTAGCCAACTTGGGTCTGACAAGTCTCACACCTTTTCACTCTCCTTTCCAAATGTTTCCTTGTGCTCCATGCAGCATCTCTGTTTATCATAACTCTTATGCATCATGTCCTCTCTGGACTGGTCACTATGCAAACTTCGTCCTGCTTTGTTGTTATTGTTGTTTCATTGCTAAGCCATGTTTGACTCTTTGTGACCCTATCGACGGCAGCATGCCAGGCTTCCCTGTCCTTCACCATCTCCTGGAGTTACTCAAACTCATGTCCATTGAATCAATGACACCATCCAACTATCTCATCCTTTGTCACTCCCTTCTCCTCCTGCCATCAATCTTTCCCAGCATCAGAGTCTTTCCCAATGAGTCAGCTCTTCACATCAGGTGGCCAAAGTACTGGCACTTCAGCATCAGTCCTTCCAAAGAATATTCAGGACTGATTTCTTTTAGGATTAACTAACTGGTTGGATCTCCTTGCTGTCCAAAGGACTCTCAAGAGTCTTCTCCAGCATCACAGTTCAAAAGCATCAGTTCTTCGGCGCTCAGTCTTCTTTATGGTCCAAATCTCACATCCATACGTGACTACTGGAAAAATCATAGCTTTGACAGCAAAATGATGTCTCTGCTTTTTAATATGGTGTCTAGGTTTGTCATAGCTTTTCATCCTGCTTGATACTTACACTGACTTCGTGAGGCAGGTCTTATTAACCTCTTGGTCTCCAACATTTCATTAAGAAGTTTCACACCTAAAGGTGAAAGAATCTTTCAGTGAACATCTACATTACTTTTTCCAGAGCACCTACCACCATCTGACGTATTAATTTTCCTATTTTTTCTCGTTTCCCATTTTACAAGGAGAGACATTTTTTCATTATATATATTTCAAATTATTTTCCATTATAGGTTATTATAAGATATTGACTATAGCTCCCCGTGGCATACAGTAACTCTTTACTGCTTATCTATTTTATATGTAGTAGTTGTATCTGTTAATCTCATACTCCTGATTTATCCCTCCCCTACTCCCTTTCTTCCTTGGTAACCGAAAGTTTGTTTTCTATGTCTGTGAGTCTGTTTCTATTTTGTGTATATCTTTATTTGTATTATTTTTAGATTCTACCTTAAGAGATATCATATAATATTTGTCTTTATTTGGCTTGTTTCACTTAGTACGGTATTCTTCAGGTCCATCCATGTGGCTGCAAATGCCATATTTCATTCTTCTTAAAAGCTGAGTAATAGTCCATTATACTTCCACTCTTCTAAAACCATTTGTCTGTCAGTGGGCCCTTGGGCTGTTTCCGTGTCTCGTCTATTGTAAACAGTGCTGCTCTGAGCATCTGGGTGTGTGTGTCTTTTGGAATTAGAGTTTTCCTCTTTTTCTGATATGCATCTGGGAGTGGGATTGCTGGATCATTTGGTAGCTCTCTTTTAACTTTTTGCAGACCCTCTGTACTGTTTTCCATAATAGGCACCAATTTACATTCCCAGCAACAGAGTAGGAAGGTTTCCTTTCCTCCACACCCTCAAGGGGAGGGGATCTTCATCTCTGAATGAAGCTCACAGCTGTATCCCAGGACCTAGCAGAGTGCTGGCACATAGTAGGAGCTTGCTAAATATTAGTTGAATGAATTATTCAGTGATTCCACCTTAGGCACTGAGCCTGGCACACACGAGGTGCCCAGACAATGCCTAGGGCATAAATGATGGATCCAGCCTGCCCGTGAACGGGTGCTAGTTGTGTTTTTCTGGAGCTCCAGGGATGTCTGTGCCAGGCAGCCAAGGTCCCTGTAGCCAGATGGATGTGGCAGTTGGTTCCGTCCCTGGGTGGGGAAGATCCCCTGGAGGAGGAAATGGCAACCCATAGCTGAAGGCTAAGCTGACTCTTAAGCAAACCGACATGTTCAGCCTCTCTCAATGCCTGTTGACTGCAGCTGGAGGTGGAGAAATCAATATAAAGATTGGCTTTGGGAGAAAGGAAAAGAAGAAAAGGCCGTCTCTACTTCCTAAAGGAGGCAGCCCCAAGAAGGACAGGGGAGTGGACAGAAGGGAGGGGAGAGGAGCCCGAGGTCTGGCCCACAGGCTTGGCTGACCCCAGGGCGACTGGTGCTTCTGCCTCTCTGGGTTAGTGGGAGGAAGCGGATTAAGGGCTTGCTGGGAAAAGTTTTGCCAGGATTAATGAGGGCCCCTTGGAGTGCCAAGGTCCACACGTGCTCACTGCTGTGAGGAGAACTGGCAGGAGGATGGGGAGGGTGGGAAAGCAGCTGCAGATGGGGGACGAGAAGGGAAAGAGGCTGAGGCGGGGAAGAGAGGGAGGGGTGGGGGAGCCAGAAGGGGAAGACAAGGAGGGGGGGCGGAGGGATGGGCATGACGAGCACTTGATTGTGCTCAGTTGTGTCCAACCTTTTGCAACCCCATGGATGCGGCCCGCCAGGCTCCTCCATCCATAGAATTCTCCAGGCAGAAATACTGGAGTGGGTAAGCCATTTCCTCCTCCAGGGGATCTTCCCGACCTAGGGATCGAACTCATGTCTCTTGTGCCTCCTGTCTCAGCAGGTGGATTCTTTACCAACTGAGCCACCAGGGAAGGGTGAGGCATTTCTCTGCTTGGTGGAGAGGGCCCATCAGTGGCAAGCACTGGATTTCCCAAGCTCACATTCCAGGAAGGACAGACAATGCACACGCAGAGCCCATCTTATTATCATCCAGCAACGCACTCCTCAAAGACTCCCACCCCACCTGATGGCCCAGGCACACCGAGTTAGACACTGCAAGTGTGACCCACAGCTTCTTTTTATAGATGTGCTGGCCGAGGACAGCGCTAGCGTCTGTATTCTCAGAGAGAGAGAATGCGATTTCAGCAAAGACTTGAGAAAGGTGAGAGCGTTTGCGATGAGGCTATCCAGGCAAAGGATTTCCTGGCAGTGGGGAAACAGCCAGGGCAAAGGCCTTGAGGTGGGATCCTGGAGCAGAGGCGGCCTGTGGCTGGAGTGAAGTAGGGAGGGGAGGAGAGGGAAGGGAGGGGAGGAGAAGGAAGGGACGGAAGGAGAGGGAAGGGGGTGCGGGTGGCCAGAGGCGCCAATGGCAGGTCACATGTCCCCTTGGGGGCCATGGGGAGGACTTGGGCTGTTTCTCTGTGTGAGATAAGAGCCATGGGAGGGTTTTGAGCAGAGGACGGACTTGATCTGATTTATTAGATTTAACAGGATACCTCTGGTGGCCATGGGGGAGAATGGACCATAGTGAGGCTGGGTGGAAACAGGGAGTCTGGACGGGAGGCTACTGCACCAGTCTGAGCATGAGATGATGGTGGCCTGGACCGTGGCAGTGGGCAGGATGGGATCTGCTCCGGATGTTTCCATCATACACTCATTCATTCATTCACTCATTTATTCCATTATCCCTCCTACCAGTAAATATTTAATATTTGTTAAGAACCCTCTCTGTACCAGACACCTGATGCGAAACACTAAGCAAAACAGACACAGACCCTCGTCCAAATGGAATGGAAGTCTAGTGGGGAGACAGATATTCATCTGTCTCATTTTCATTCATAAAATAAGACAATGCTGTGGGCTTCCCAGGTGGCACTAGTGGTAAGGAATTCGCCTGCCAATGCAGGAGACCTAAAAGATGAGGGGTTCGATCCCTGGGTTGGGAAGATGCCCTGGAGAAAGAAATGGGAACCCACTCCAGCATTCTTGCCTGGAGAATCCCATGGAGGAGCCTGGCTGCCTACAGCCCATGGGGTCACAAAGAGCTGGACACGACTGAAGCAACTTAGCACACAGGCACCCAAGACCATGCTGCCCACTGCAATAAGTGACAGGGTGGCAAGGAGCAGGGGATTCTGTCACTGGCAGTGCCCCAGCCTGGGAACCTTCTCCTTCAAGGCCTTCCTCACCCACGTGGAGACACAGAGGCACAGAGAGGGAATTGACTGGCTCAGGGTCACACAGCAAGTCCTGGGCAGAGCTAGGAAAAGGACCCCAGCCAAGTCTCCCCCTCCCCGAGTTTCCCAGAGGGCGGCTGTCAGCCGCCATCCCGGCTTCCCCCGGCCCAGGCCTCCCCGCTGCAGCCACCCGTGGTTTATGAGCCCCGGAAGCCGCCCCGAAGTGTCTCGGGCGGCGAGGCCGGGGGCCACAGGAGATGGGCTCGCCCGGCTCGGGCCCAGGCGGCTGCAGATCGATTGTGCGTGCGCCGCCCTGGTACTCCATCTCATTAGGCTCTCGTTTTCATCTCCCGGCTTCCTGGCAGCCTTCAAATTATCCCATAAAATTTATTTACTATTTCATGAATACATAAGCAGCAGGCAGGCACAAGCTTTTTATATATTTACACTGTATATATTTCACGGGAGACTTATAGCTGTCTCTAAGGCAGAGCGGGGGAGCGGGGGAGAGAAGGAGCAGACGGAGCCGGCAGCTGGCGGCGGAGGGAGGGAGGCGGCGGGGAGGCGCGCGGAGGGCGGGCAGGGTTGAGGGTGGCCCCCGGTGCCCACGGCCATGCCGGACCACGCTGGGCTGGCCTGAGCTGCCGCCGGGCAAGGGAGGGAGGGAAGTGCCTCTCTGGGACAGTCGTCTTGGGGAAGTGGAAGCAGGGCAGGGGTCTGGGGCTGAGAGTTGCGCTAAGACCGATGCTCTGATCAGGGGTTTCTGGGATGCGTGAGGCTCCAGCTTTGGACACTGGTAGGAACTGCTGGACCGCAGGGCAATTCAGACCCTAGTCAAGGGGTGGACCCTTATCCTGGCCCCAGATTAAGCCCAGACTCTTGCTCCAGAATGTTCATTGGCAGGACTGATGCTGAAGTTCCAATCCTGATGTGAAGAGGCGACTCACTGGAAAAGACCCCGATGCTGGGAAGATTGAAGGCAAAAGGAGAAGAGGAAGGCAGAGGACGAGATGGTTGGATGGCATCATTGACTTCACGGACATGAACTTGAGCAAACTCCGGGAGGTGTGGAGGATACGGAAGCCTGGCGTGCCCGCAGGCCATAGGGTCACAAAGAGTTGGACACGACTTAGTAGCTGAACAGCAACACAGCTTGCTCCAGGCTGAGTCCTGACCCTGGCTGTAGGCTGAGCCCTGATCCGAGTCACAGATGGGGGCTGAGCCAACCTCGCACTCAGGCTCCGCCCCTTGGCCGGCCTCTCTCGGGAGCAGCAAATGAACAGCTCCTACCTGCAGCCGCAGGCCCCTCCTCCTCCCTGTGGTCTGTGCGGGGGGGTCGGCAAACAGGATCGTGGTGTAACCTGGCTGATAACAGCCAGAAACCTCTTTCCCTCCTATGGAAGCCACTCTGCACCCGGCCCAGTCCTACTCACCGAGATTTTGCCCTCCAGAAGGGCCCCAGGGCCCAGGAGCCAGGGGGCAGTGAACAGAACGTGGATGAGCATATCAGAAACCCCCTCACATGGGGCCAGGCATTCACGTGGGAGGCACTCGACAAACGCCTGGTGAACTGAAAAATATGAGGTTTGCTCTCTACTTCTGCCTCAGTCCTTTAGAAAGTTCCCATCATTCTGATACAGTAAGAAGCCAGTTCAGACCCCTAAGGACAGAGCCTGTGCCCAGGGGGTTGCTCTGGAATTGAATCCTGCCTCCAGTATCAGCGGTGTGACCCTAGGAGAGGCCTTCCACTCTTAGTGCCTCAGATTACGCATCTGTGCAATGGGGGTAGAAATCCAGGCTTCTGGGTATCTCACGTGCTGACATCTCGCAAGATCTGGCTGGTCAGAGCCTCCAAATGCCCACGGTCTGTTCCCATTCACTATCAAACAAGTATTTATCGACTTACCATCCTGTCTCCATTGTCACCATTGTCACCCCATCAGCACTGTTGCTGGCCTTTATTGAGCACGAACTGTGTTCCAGTCCCAGCTTCTTCACTCATTTTAATCCTCACAGTAACTCTCTAAAGTCAGTTCCCACTCTTTCATCTCTCCATGAATTTATCAGCCATCCATCTAGTGATCTCATTCTCTCTCTCTCTCCCCCCATCCTTCCTTCTTCCTTCCTTCAAGAGGCATCCAATGCAGTGGTTAGGAGCAGGGGCTCTGAGCCCAGAAAGACTGGCTTCAGGTCCTAGCTCACCCCTCACTAACTGAATGATAGTGAGTGAGATAAGAAATGCATCTGTTCAATGGAGACCGTAAAAGGCCTTCCCTCTAAGAACTGGTGCAAAGATGGACTTGTTAATAGATGCAAACAGATGCTTAGAATAATGATTGGCGAAAGTGAGCAGTTAGTAAATACCAGCTGTGATTATTCACAGAGCCACTGATTTACCCACATGTCCAAGCCCCTTCTCTGCACAGGACACCAGGCTTTTGGTGATAAACAATACAGGAAAGTAAACATCCACAGTGACCACTGGAGTGGTTACTGTATGCAAGACACTTTATGCTTCTTAGTTACATCCTCTCAAAAGTCCCATGAGCTGGGTACTATTGTTGTCATCATTATACAAGAGTGAACTGAGATTCAGAGAGGTTAAGTGACTTGTCTGAGGACACACAGCTCATAAGCCCAGAATGGAACGCAGGAGGCCCAGCTGTTTAGCTTGTATGCCTAACTATTGGGAGACACTGTCACCTTGTTATCACATGCGTACAGGCGAACAGAATTCTCCCAGAGGATGTGTGAAGGACTATGGGTGAGGGAAGGGTCAATGGACTCTGCCCAGGGCCAGTGTGGGACTGAGGTCCATTGAGCCGAACCATCCAATAGAATCTTCTGGACTCCCTTCATAAACAGTCAACCCCTAGGGATGTCTCCTGACCACTCTGCTTTCCTTGTGGATCCCTGACTCTTTCCTAACCTCTCAGGGAAGCTACGAATAAGCACACCATGGGGGCAGAAACTATAAGAACAGATCCCTCCCCGTCTCTCCATGCAGAGCAGCACTCTATAATTGCACAAGGCTGAAATCAGAGGCAATATCGGGCTGCTTCACCTATACACGTGAAACCTGGGCTCCGAGGCGCCCACTTCATCATAGCTCTTTGTCCAGACCATGTAGCATTTATTATTAATGGGAATAATAATTATAATTGCTTATTGATCTCCACCAATGCAGCCGGCACTCTACCCAGCACTGAATTCGGGTCACTGCCCAGCAGACCCACAAATCTATGCCCAGTGCAATGCATCGCACAGTGCTGGTGCTCAATGGATGTCCAATACTCTGACCACGTCTGCATGGAGGGTCACCGCCTGCCACGTCTAGGCGCACACACTTATCTGGCTCACGGCTAAGCAGATGGCGTCCACTTCAACCACAAAGAACCTGAGTCTCCAACCCAGAGGCATTTATTACTTGCTTTATACTTTTAGCATTTGCATTGGACTGAGAAAATGCTCTCCTGGAATATAAGAAAAATAAAAGGAGGGCACTCTGGTCTTCAAGGATTATCTAGGACCATGTTTCTTAACCTTTAACCTTCACTCCATCCTCAGAAGAGGTGCTGTTTGTTGAAATGCCTCCAATGACAGTGGGCAAGGCAGGGATGAGTATTCGTCCCATTTCTTAGATTAGGACACTAAGGCCTGCAAAGGTTTCATTCATTAAGGCATCCATTCAGCAAGCATATACTGGGTGCCTGCTATGCACCAGAGACTGTTTGGAGCGCCGTGAACAGAGTGGGGCTTGGGAGTTCCCCAGGTGTTTCTTAGCCATCACAGAGCATTGGGATTCCTCAGGGAGCTTGTTAACATGCAGATTCCTGGGCCCTGCCCACAGAGATGGTGATTCAGTGGATATGGTTCAAGGTGGAGCCAGGAACCTGCATTTAAAATACAACCCTCACCCCAAATCCCAAAGGGGACAACAGCTCAGAGGGAGACGAAGATTCAGGCCAGGAGAGAAGGGAAGCACGGGCCCAGGAACGAGTCTGAGTCGCAACCCAGGGCGAGGTTGGAGCTACCAGCCAGCAACTTCTGGGCCAAAGGTCTGTCCCTGCCCTCCTGGCTATCTGGTCTCCCAATGCCAATATCCCCACCTGCTGTGTATCCCAGCTTAGAGCACCGGCATCACCCCGGCAGGAGATGTTTCCGGTGGGCAGGGACTACAGCTCACAGGTTTTAATTGGATAATGTACCTTTCCATCTGTAACGCACTCTCCAGTTTAAAAAGTACCTGCCCACACTGTGGGGCACTTCCCAGTGTGTAAAGGCCTTTGCAGGGTGCTCTCACTCTCATCATTTTCCATCAGCTGCCTTGTAAGGGGGCTCCTCATCTGCCTTGGGCAGCTGAGAAGACTGAGTCTGGAGTACATGGCCCGAGGGCCCCAGTGAGCTGGCCTTGGCGAGAACTCACGAATCTTAAGCTGAATTCCCATTCCTTGCTGATCAGGGGGCCATGGAGGATAAGACATTGCCTAGAGGTGCCTCCAACCTCAAGGACCAAAACTGCCGCCCACTGATGGAAAAATTGCCCCAGTCCTGGGTGGGCATGTCTCCTATGCCTCCCCCATCTCTCCTAGCATCCTTGCGCCCCTGGCACTTGGGATGACATGTCCCGGTTACTGCATGAGTCCATCTCCCTTCACCCTCCCTCCACTTTTCCAGAACCTCCCATCAGAATGGCAGTCCTAGCCCTTTATTTCTCATTGTCACAGCCTTGCCCCATGGGGATCTTTATACCTATTTCATAGAAAAAGAAACAGAGGTTCCAGGAGGTCAGGTGGCTTGCCTGAACTAGCATCTACTAAGCAGATCTGGGTCCAGTTCTTTTCATTTCCTATGTTCGGGCTCCTCACTGCTAAGTCATAGTCTCCGCCCTGTCCAGGAAGGCCAGGATTCTGGCCATGGGTCTCAGAATCATCCTTACACGAGCAAGGATGCGGCTGGCCCCTCCATCTGTACCTGTCCTCCGAGGCTGCGATTCATCACTCAGACTGCCACCTGGTGGAGCCCACATCGCTGGGAGTTTGGGGAAGCTGTTATATTAGTGAAGACTCCAGCAATTAACTGCAGAGGAAAACAGAGGAGAGGATGGGAGAGACAGAGAGAGAGAACTTTCTGGGCTGAGAGGCATTTTAAAGGT
>SJXQ01002634.1:372410-414664 GCA_006408695.1 Aepyceros melampus
GGGCCTATCTTCTCTCTGCCTAAATGATTTAAATTCTAATCAAACATCATTTATAGTACATCTCGGAGCCGTCTCCTGGGAGCTGCTCCCACATGAGACGTTGCCATGGCAACCGGGGGGTCTTGTTTCAGAAATGTCAGATTGTATTATTGTCTTCACACTTCTCTGATAACCTAGTGTCTCTCTCTCCCGCTCCCTCACTCACACCACCGTCCCCTGGATTTTATTCCTCCTCTCTCTCCTTCTCCCTACACCCCATTCAGCCCCACCCCCGACACCCAGGCTCTTCCCAGGCACCCCCAGCCTTGCTCCAACCCCGGGAGAAAATGGTCTGATCAATTTCACCCCCAGCTCTTACCGGCCCGAGGCCCCCTCCTGTGTTTCTGGCCCTGGGGCCTCCCCGCTTTGGGAAAGGTGTCTCCCCCTCCCACCCCTCGTCTTCTGCAGACTCGCTTCCCCCTCTAGGGGTTTGCTAGAGTGTTCTGGTGTCATTTTATTTTGCTAGATATGAAAATGTGACATAGATTTTTCCCGGCGATGCGTGTGTGAAGTTCTAATCTGGCTTTTCAGAATTTTTTTTCTTTTGGGGGAGGGGGTAGCGGGGGAAGGAACCAGGCTCCTAACAGGATGCACCCGGAGACGGAGAGCACAGGGCCGAAGGGTGGCGTGTGGGTGCATGTGGTGTGTGTTTGTGTGTCCATGGGTGTGCCTGCCTGTTTGTGATGCAGAAGGCACCTTGCACAGCCTGGCGTGGGCACCTAACCCCTCTGAGGGTCTGGGCACTGCCTCTGCCTTCATGTGGTCCTTCTAGAACATAAATGGGCACCTCTGACCAAAATTCTCATATTCAGGTCAAGTTCGTCACCCTGTCTGCTGCTGAGATGTGTCAGCCCTGTGAATGGCCCTCAGATTTTCTACAGCCATCAATCCCCATTCCACAGATGGGTACACTGAGGCCCCAGAAGGCACAGCGACATGATTAATAACTGAGATCATAGTAGGTGGCATTGGAGCCCAAGCTTCGACCTGCTGGGACTCTGGGAGATGGGCAAAGCGGATGTGGCAACTGGAGTATCACCTTTCTTCAGAGCCGTGGCTCTTGGGAGGGGGCCAGGCCAGCAGCTGTGCAGCAGCCACCCCTCGCAGGCCCTGCAGGGCTGGCAGTGATGCTCCCTAGATGCCAGGCTCAGCCAATCCCTCTTCAAGAATCATGTCTTTAATACCTGAAATAACTAACGGGAGATTCTATCATTATCCCCCATTTTGCAGATGGAGAAGCTGAGGCTCAGATAGGTGATATGAAGCAGCCCGAGTTGGCTGAGGCGGGATTCGAACCTAGGACTCTGTGGCCTTAAAGCCTACCTTTTCCATTCAGATGCTGCTTCCTGCGGTGGGGCCGGAAGGTGGGCAGAGAAAGCCTTGCCCCTCTGAGCACTGAATACTTGACGATGGAGCACTCTGGCTTTGTCTCAGACATCCAGAGGTCATGTCATGTGGCAGAACAAGGGCTGGCGGGACCTGCAGGTGGAAGGGAGCGCAGGGGTAGGGGGTGGGAGGGAGAGCAGTGGTCCTTGGACACGGCTGAGTGTGTCTGCCACCTGCAGTGACCAGGGGCTGCAGCACGCAGCGAACCTGGTGTAGAGCGACCAAAAGCCAGATGCAAAATGGCCCCCAAAGCGTCTCCTCCTATTTTCCAAATGGGGAAACTGAGGCTCAGGGAGGGTCAGGAATTGTCCTGAGGTCCCAGGGCGTATAAAAGGCCCTGGTGGCCCTCAGCCTGGCCTTAGTGACCGGGAGTTTCTGTTGTGTGCTTAGGAGTCGGAGGCTGTTGCTGTCCAGTCGTTCAGTCGTGTCCGACCCTTGTGACCCAATGAACTGCAGCACGCCAGGCTTCCCTGTCCTTCACCGTCTCCTGGAATTTGCTCAAACTCATGTCCATTGAGTCAGTGAAGCCATCCAACCACCCCCACTTCTGTCGCCCGATTCTCCTCCTGCCCTCAGCCTTTCCAAGCATCAGGGTCTTTCTCAATGAGCTGGCTCTTGGCAGCTCATCGGCCAAAGTATTGGAGCTTCAGCTTCAGTCCTTCCAATGAATATTCAGGGTTGGTTTCCTTTAGGAGTCAGAGGACAAGGGTCAAATCTCAACTCTGCTTCTCACTTCCTCTGTGATCTTGGACTTGTACTGAACTTTCCCAAGCCTCAGTTTCCCCATCTGGAAAACGGGGATCGAATTGGTACCTACCTCGCAGGATGGAAGAGAGGATTCCGAGTGAATCCTTGGACAGGACTGAGGTGATGCCAGATCCGTGGGAAGCCTAGATAAAGTTTTCACTGTGACGACAATCCTGCAGTCACCAGCACCCTCCTGGGGGCAGACACCTTCCTCACCCGAAGTTCCTTTCTTTGTAATGGCTATATTTGGCCAGGGACCGCCCCCGCCGCCCACCCCACACCTCCTATCCCTGAGCTTTCCGGAACCAAACACTTAAGAGATGCCACTTTCCCCCTTTCCCTCTTTTTGGCCAATCTCCCAGTGAAGTGGAGGCCAGGAAGAGCAGTGAGTGGCGTCAGCGTGGGACCTTCCTTTGCACCCCGGGGGGGGCGACGGGCACCTCTGCCATCTGGCACCCAGCACACACCTCCCCCTGGACAGACACCAGGGCGCCCCCTCCCGCCCCCTGCCCCCGGCGCAGTCATGCAGGAACGTCTTCAGAGTCTTGACTTCGGACATTGTCATGTTTCACTGACCCCACAAAGTGCCTGGTCCTGACTGAGTCACAGGGAGACGCGGAGAAAAACGATGCGTTGTCTCTCCAGTCCCTCACTTTTTCTGTGGGGCTCTCGTCTCACCGTTTCTCTGGGTCTCTGTCTCTTACTCTCTGTCTCTCTCGCCGTCTCCCTGGCCTCTGTCGCCCAGCTTCTCGCTGGGTCTCTGCGTCTCTCGCTGTCTCTCTCGGTCTTTCGCGTCTCTCTGCATGCCTTTCTCTGGCTGGCTCCCTGCGTCTCCCGCTGTCTCTCCCGGTCCCCCTCTAGCTCTGGCTCTCCGTCCCTGGGTGTGTGCGGGGGTCTCTCGCTGCCTCTCCGGGTCCCTCACTGGCTCTCACGGCCCCTGGTCTCTGGCTCCAGGCAGAGCCAGCGGTGGGAGCGAGGGAGACGCGCGCAGCCGGGCAGCGGGCGGCGCGGGCGGCGCGGGTGTTTGTCCAAGGAGGCGCATTGATCCCGCGGCCGCGCCGCCATCGGAGAAATCCCGGCCTCCGTAATGAACCTCCCCACACGCCGCTCGCAAAGCACACAGCAGCCCTGGCCCCAGCGGTTAATATTTAACTGAATAAGGGCCATAAATATGGAAAATGGGACTTTTAATTAAATAAGCAGCTTTTAAAAGGGCCCTTGGGCGGGAGAGGCTTTTGTTTAAATAGATTGATTTGACATGTCCTTCCGCTCGCACACTCTCCCGGCTCCCTTCCGACGTTAACTCTTGGCCTCGGCCCGGGGAGCAACAGTGGCTGGAGGCAGGGGGCTCCCTGCTGGAGGAAACGGGTGCAATGAACAGGAGGTACCCACCGAGGCTGAGATTAAAAATCTGACCTCATCAGAGACTGCTAGCATTGGGCAGGGTTGGGGGAGGCGGGTAGGGTGGTGGCGGAAAGGTATATTTCATCTTCTGGAAGGAATGAGCTAGTGGAGGTCAGGTTCCTCCAGATCCCCGGGGCGCGGGTTCCCAAAGACCTGGGTTTAAGCCACTAGTCAGCTGTGCGCCCTCTGGCGGCCCGCCTGATGGTCCGTCCCTGTGTGCCTCAGTTTTCTCATCTGTAACTTGGAATAATAATATTACCTACTTTACAAGGCTGTGTTCTGATTAAGTGTGTTCCAGTCCGCGGTGGGGGCTGTAGAATGTTAATTTCCTTTCCAGGTGTTTAGCAGGATTATTTGGCTGGAGTCTGGGTGACGTCTGAGAGGTCCAGAGAGGCAAATTGGAGGGCACATTTCTCCGGCCAGTGACCACCTCATGGGTTCGTATTTTGTAATAGTAAGAGCACCGTGCTTAGAAGGCCCCCCTGCTTGGTTTCATGCTCGGTTGTCCTCCTTTTGAAGTCCTTAATAATTTTTGAACAAAGGACCCCACGTTTTCATTTTGCAGTGAGCCTTGCAAAATACCCGGTTCTGTCTATACCCATCAGTAGTGGTATGTTGGGAGAAAGTAACTCATTTGAAGAGCTTGGGGCTCTCTAATTCCAGGGCTGGAAGGAGAATCAGCAGATAGGATGGTCTGTCTCCTGGCTCCATGCTGGTGGCCTTTAATTCCAAATCTCCCCCTTCATCCTATTATATTCTCAGATTAATGTTTATAAGGCACTTTCTGCATATCTGAGTCTGTGCCTGCCTGACTTCAGAGCCCTGTTGGTCTCCCCACTTCCTGGGTGAGGGACTTGATGTTCAAGAAGCCAAGTCATCAGCCTGGGGTTGCCCAGCTAAGGAACCCAGGCTTCTTTGCCACCAGTGCCCATATACTGGGGCTTCCCAGGTGGCACAGTGGTAAAGAATCTGCCTGCCAACGCGGGAGATGCGGGTTCGATCCCTGAATCAGGAAGATCCCCTGGAGAAGGAAATGGCACTCCTCTCCAGTATTCTTGCCTGGAAAATTCCATGGACAGAGGAGCCTGGCGGGCTACAGCCCGTGGGGTTGCACAGAGTCGGACAGGACTGAGCACACACACCTGTGTATTTTAAGTCCCCCTTCTTCCTTTTTTTTTTTTTTTGGTTGCTGTTTCTTTAAAATTTTTATTTATTTATTTGTTTTTGGCTGTGCTGGGTCTTCACTGCTGTGTATGGGCTTCGCTAGTTGCTGCAAGTGGGGGCTACTCTTCGTTGCAGTCCACAGGTTTCTCATGGTGGCGGCTTCTCTTGTTGCGGAGCATGGGGTCTAGGTGCATGAGCTTCAGTAGCTGTGGCTCACAGGCTTAGTTACCCCACGGCATGTGGAACCTTCCTGGACAAGGGATCAAACCCGTGTCCTCTGCATAGGCAGGTGGATTCTTAACTGCTGGACCAGCAGGGAAATCCCCAGTGTTGTTTAGCTTGATGTAGGCCCATATCCTGGGACTTGTATCTGTTTTGGTCTTGGCTCCTCTAGGCTGACATAGAAGTCACCTCCCTGGATAATTCTGCCGTTTTCCATTGCCTAGAGATAGGCACCAAGGGGGTGAGGTTGATAGTCACTTGGTTTCCTGATTTATCAAGATGTTCCTCCCCCACCGTTTTTCCTCTGCCTGCATGGGGGAAGTTCTTGCTTGTTCCCACTAATGGGCCACTTCTTCCAGGCAGTCTTCCCAGGTATGTTCTGTTTGTGATGGTATATCTCCTTCCTTAATCTTCCAATATTAGTGATGCATGGTATTTAACCATATGCTTTGGTATTGCTTTTGCAATCATTCATTCATTCATACAGGCAGTTACTATTGTTGTTGACCTATTACTTTATTTCCACAATTTTAAGATCAATTTCTTTTTTTTTCTTTTTAGCATGTTGAGACTAGGCTATATTACATATATAATACCCACATCTATTTGCAGAAAGTACTATAATTAAATGGATGCCTCTTACAATGATGGTATTTTCAGACTCTGAAAATAATAGTTTGTGTCCTGTTCTGGGTGTTGGGAAGATTGGGGATAAATCAAACAGACCTGCTTGTAACCTCCTGAAAGCTTACAGTCTAGTGCAGATAATATTTTATTTTATTATTTTATTTTTCCAGATCATATTTTAAAAGCACCCTTCTTTGTATCTCTCAGAACGCCTAGTTCTGACTTGTTTACTCTTTTACAATTTTATTAATGCTCTGAGTCTCCGTGGCTCTGTGGCCAGCAATATGTGCTCCTCCTCCTGAGAACAAGCGATTTCAAAGAAGGAAAGGGTGATGAGAATTGAACACACTTATGCTATGCCAGGCACTGTCCAGTATTATCTCATTTAATGCTCACTTCAATTCAATACAATGAGTGCTAGAGTGATCACTTCCAGTTTGCCGATGAGAAAATGAGGCCCAGAGACGTTGAGTTACCAGCCTAAAGTCACATAGCTAGTGAGTGACGGGGTCAGATCAAGCACACACAGAGGCCAGAGCCCACACCCTTAATTTTAGTTATTTTGACACTTCTTTCATCCCTGTCTACCCTCTGTGAGCACCAGGCCCATCACAGAAAGGAGTTTCAGGTGGATGTCAGTCAATCCAGGACTTGAGGCATAATCTCCCATCAACACAGGAGGGGAGAAGTCCAAGGAGAAAATGGAAGCAGACTGTCTTCCGGAAGGGACCATAATCAAAGGCATCATAGAAAGATCTGGAAGGACCCAGAGACTATGTTTTGCCATGATGCAAGGCATGTGGGATCTTAGTTCCCCAACTAGGCATTGAACCCATGTCCCCTGCAGTGGAGGCTCAGAGTCTTAACCACTGGACTGCCAGGGAAGCCCTGGAATACCTAGAGAGCTCCATCCGCAAGGTGGCCCGGTGCTCTTTGTCCAGTCACAACCACGGGCAAACCTCTCCTTTGAGGGGACATCCAGAGTCGAGTTCTCCAGTGCCAGCTCCAAGGAGAGTTGACAATTCATGACTTCTGTCAACAGGGCAGCTAGCAGACTGGGTATGGGTCAGTAAAACTCCCCGTTTGGGTGTGCCAGCCTGCTCGTCGCCATGGAAACTCCTCCTGGGCACCACCAGATTCTGGTCTGTTTCCTGGGCTCCCCGTCGGGGGTAGGCGGGGCTGAGGCCAGTGCTGGATGTGGGTGGAGACAGCAGGCTAGGGATGCAAGGCCATTTCTACTGGTCATTTCTAATTGCCGGGTTCGAGTCACTCATGGTGTGCTGCAGTCCACAGGGCCGCAAAGAGTCGGATGTGACTGAGCGACGGAACAAGTCACTCATGGCAGGGACACGGGCAGTGACTGAGGTGCCTGATCTCCTGTCTGGTGAGAAAAACATTACCTGTGTGTGTGCACTTGGGAAGGGAGTTTGTTCCTGGACCATCCCTCCCAGTACTCCTCCATGAGCCTGAAGCGCCCACCTTCCCAGTTTCTGTCTTATCCATGCTTCACTTCCAACTAGCACTCAAATTCAGCCATCAGCATCTCCCCACAGGATGACTGCAGAGATCTCCTAACTGGGCTCCTCAGCTGGCAGTCTGCCCCCACCTAACCATGTTCTACCCAGAAGCTAGCTAATTTTTCTTGAGTCAAAGTGAAACTGTGCAACTCAGATTGGGGCTTGAGTCCATGATCTTTTAACTGAGAGCACACCTCTGGTCTCAGGACATAATGAAGCTCAGGTTCTTGATGCCTCATAGCAGAAAGAGTTCAGTGAGAGACAAAGTGATAGGTGAAGTGAAGTGAAAGTCGTGTCCAACTGTTTGCAACAGCATGGACTGTAGCCCGCCAGGCTCCTCTATGCATGAACTTCTCCAGGCCAAAATACTGGAGTGGGTAGCCATTCCCTCTCCAGGCGACTTCCCAACCCAGGGATCAAACCCAGGTCTCCCACATTGCAGGTGGATTCTTTACCATCTGAGCCACCAGGGAAGCCCAAGAATACTGAAGTGGGTAACCTATCCCTTCTCCAGCGGATCTTCCCAACCCAGGAATCAAACCAGAGTTCCCTGCTTTGTAGGCAGATTCTTTACCAGCTGAGCTACGAAGAGGTGGATTTATTTAGAGAGAAACACACTCTGCAGACAGAATGGCCCATCTTGGAAGGTAAGAGTGGGGCCAGAGTATGGGATTGTCAGTTTTTATAGAGATAAGTAATTTCACTGGCTAATGAGTATTAGCCTATGGAAGGAGTATTCCAACTCTTTTGAGGAAGGGGTGGGGAATTCCAGGATGGGCCCGAACCTGGGCATCCCCAAGCCTTTTGGGCCCCAGATCAAAGGCACCCACTACCTGGAGGAAAAGATCTGGCAGTTGCTGGAGTCCCCAGGATTCCAGTGCACTTTCATTAATAACTTTCACTGCTACCTGACTGAAATCAGAGATTTCTCCCTCTATGCCAACATCTGCCAGGTGCCTTCTGCCTTTAAATGGGGGAACATGGTGCCCTAGACCCATCTTAGCACCGCCAGTCCTGCCCGGCCATGAATTGCCCGCTATCCAGCACCTGACAGTGTCTGATCCTTGCCCTGCTCAGGGGCCTGCAAAGTCAGGGCCCTGCTTCCTCACCCTGTTCACCTCCATCCCCCCAGTGTTCAGTGGGGCGGCCATGCAGGGAGCTTGAGCCCCTTGGGGAAAGATGGAAAATGGCCTTCAGCTGAGAAGTTACAGTGTGTGTGTTAGTCAGTCAGTCATGTCTGACTCTTTGCGACCCTACGAACTGTAGCCCACCAGGTTTCTCTGTCCATGGAACTCTCCAGGCTGGAATACTGGAGTGGGTTGCCATTCCCTCCTTCAGAGGATCCTCCCGACCCAGGAATTGAACCCTGGTCTCCTGCATTGCTGGCAGATTCTTTACCGTTTGAGCTGCAGAGAAGTTACTAATGTCCATTAAATGTCCATTAAAGTTCTAGCGGTTCTGACTGCAAAAAAAAAAAAAACCCTTTTGATTATGGTCAGCCTTGGAACTATCACGGTGGCTGTGGGTGTGTCACTTAGCTTGCTGATTTGTTACAGTGAGCATATACTGAGGCTTAAGGGCAGTGGAAGTCCACTTGTCTGCCATCTTGGACCTATTTGATTCTAATCAGTTGATGTCACGTCCTATGGCTCTGTCATTCTTTTAAAGGTTGTGCCCTGCTCCCTTAACCTCCTGTTTCAAAAGGTTCTCCTTTCTCCAAGGAGCAAACACTGGCTCTTGCAGCTCTGCCTTCGCTGGGCCCAGGCCATGTCTGTGCTGTAGGCAGTGTGACTCCTGTCGGGAATGCCGGGATTCAGGGAGCCAGGGAGCAAAGGTCAGGGTGAGGCTGGCTCCTTTTGACGTCAAAGAAGATTACGAGTCCTGCTCTCGGAGCTGAGGGCCGGGTCCGGAATCAGCCTGTGATCCCAGGCAAGCTGAGTTCAGAGGTCACCAGCTGGCTCCTTTGTGTGTCAATATTACCAGGAGAGCCACCTAATTGGGGTGGGTCAGCCAGTGGACACTGCGAGGATGCTCATCCGGAGAAGAGAAAGGGACCGACAGTCCCCCAGGCTCTGTGTTGTGTGCTTGACATTATATTAATATTCCTACTAATAATACTAATAGAGAAGTAGCAGAAAATAGCAGCAGTCACGTACATTGAGCGCCTGTTAAATCCAGGCTTGGTTCCTAGCATTTAACTAATTGAACTGTCTCCTCTTTCCAGCCTCCCTGTGAGTTAGGTTTTATTGCTTTGGTGAGGAAACTGAGGCACAAAATGGGAACACTGGGTGTCCGAAGGGGCGCAGCTTGAATGGAGAAGAGGGACTTGGGTGCAGCCAGTTTTCCTCCCCCTTTGTGACCTGTGGACTGTAGCTCTCCAGGCTGGGGATTCTCAGGCAAGAACATTGGAGTAGGTTGCCATGACCTCTTCCAGGGGATCTTCCAACCCAGGTGTTGAACCCAAATCTCTTATGTCTCCTGCACTGGCAGGCAACTTCTTTACCAGTATCGCCACCTGCGAAGCCCCCTCAGAGGAGAGTGCACTGCAGATCTGCAACTGCTGTTTATTTACTTATGAAATCTTAGCTGTTCTGTGTCCATGCTGCAGCATGTAGACTTGGTTGCCTCGTAGCCTGTGGGATCTTAGTTCCCTGACCGTGGATCAAACCTTCATTCCTTGCATTGGAAGGTGGATTCTTAGTTATTGGACCACCAGGGAAGTCCCACTTTTAGCTTCCTTCCTTCCAATTCATAGAATGAGGCGCCCCTATGCATACCTCATTTTATCATAATTATGATTGAAATATTCCTTAGACATCGATCCAGCTGCCCACTGGGAAGCAGAGGGAATGTAGGCATTATTAAAAGTTAATCATTTATTCTACGGCACAGTACGTGAGAATCGGAAGAAAGGAGTCCAGCAGCAGACTGGGATGGGACCACAGGGCAGCCATGGGAAGGAGACATCCCACCTCGGACACCTTCACAGCAAAGCATATTAACATAATCTCATCAAATCCTCCAACGGCTCTGTGAAAGAGGGATGAGGAAATGGAGACTCAGGGAGGCAAGGTGACTTGCCCGAGGTCACAGCTACGATGTAACAGAACCAGGATTCGAACTCAGGTCTATCTGCAACCGACTCAAGGATCAATTTCCAAACCACGAACTTTCGGGGTGTCCCATCATTTACATAGCTGATTTAAAAAAATTATTTATTTATTGGGCTGTTTCAGGTCTTAGTTGAGTCGTTTGGGATCTTTCCTGGCTGCCCATGGACTCTAGTTGTGGAGTGAGGACTCAGTATTGCAGTACAAGGGCTTAGATGCTCTGCAGAATATGGGATCTTAGTCCCCCAATCAAGGATCGAACCTGCGTCCGCTGCATTGCAAGGCAGATTCTTAACCACTGGGCCACCAGGGAAGCCCCACTTCCCAACAGCTGACTATTGACGGATCAATGTATATCGGTTTCCAGTTTTTTTTAGCAGCACTGAGCATTTGCACAACTCTAGGAATGAGTGTGCCCTTTGTACACCCTAGACACCCTGCTTGCTTTGGAATAGCGAACACTACCTTGTTCAACAAGTCTTTACTGAACAGCTATGGGCTTAAGTGACTCCGTTTTTAGGTAGAGCCTGGGATGGGGATTCACAGGAATTGTTTTATCAAAGGGGGCATTTGCAGAAGAAATCTGTAAGAGATGAGGGGAGCAAGATGGAACAGGGGAATGCGCTGGGTGAAGAAGTGGTTTTAGCTGGAGTCCCGTGGGGAGCTCAGGATTGGGGTGTGTGTGAATGGCATCATAGGATTGCCCCAGCTCCTGAAGCAAACGGTTGAGCTCTTATATTCCTGTATCAACTAAGCACTGGCTGCAGACTGCCCTGGGAGCTGGGGTGACAAAACCGGCCACTCAAGGGCAGCTCCAGTTGGCCAAGGGCACGTCTCTGGACCTGGAAGCCTTTAGCAGCCACCTTGAAAGTGGGGGCCGGTGCTGGGGAAAGGCGGTGTGGGCTGGAGGGTGGTTACCAGCTGCATCTGTTGCACCTACGATGTGTCAGGCACTATCCGCCCTCACAGTATTTACCAACTTCTCAGAGAGTGACTGTCACATGACTCACATTCCAGACCCATAACCGCATCTAATTCTCCCTACAACTCTATGAGGCAGAAACGACCCATTTTACAGATGACGTTGAGGCTCTGTTGGTCCCAGAGATGAGTAGACTGCATGGCTGACCCAGTGTCCAGCAGTCCAGTCCCCAGGCCTGGCTACTTCCCCGCTGTGCTGTCCGCGGCCTTCGAGAAGGTCAGCGGCCAGGTGGAGACCCAGCCAGCGGCGGGCGGGAGCTGCAGTGGGCTTTAATGGCCCCAGCATTGTCTGACATTTGGGTTTTACTCTCTGAGTGAAGTGCACTAATTACTCCTGTTCGTTCATGAGTCCCACTTAACTACCACTTGGATTTTATGCAGTTCTCTGGGGTTGCTGTCCTGCGTGACTTCTGGAGACCACGGTGGCATGAGGCAGACGAGTCCTCTTTCCCATCTCCAGCTAGTGACTACTGTGAACTCAAACTGGGGGGCAGCCACGTATGGGGTTGACTCCCTGACCTGCTGCCTCTGTGCTGGGCACACACACACACACACACACACACACAGCTCTGTCATCCTCTGATCACCCCAGGAGGTAGGCACAATGACTCATCCCCATTTTACAGATGAAAAAACAGAGGTTCTGAGAGCAATGGTAGCCTGGCTCCCCATGTACCAGCTGTGTGACTTCAACCACCTCTCTGAACTTCAGTTTCCTCATCTGTAAAATGGGAGTAAAAATAGTACCTGCTTCCCAGGTTATTTGGAGGATGGAATATAAATGCTTAGGGCAGAATATGATGGTTGGAAAGCTCGGGACAAGCTGGTGACTGTTATAAAGATGACTCCAGGGACTCTCCTGATGGTCCAGTGATTAAGAATCTGCCTTACAATGCAGGGGGACGTGGGTTCAATCCCACATCAGGGAACTAAGATTCCACATGCCACAGAGGAACTGAGCCTGTGCACCGTAAGTAGAAAGTCCGTGTGCCACAACGAAAGAGCCTGCATGATGCAATGGAAATCTCCCATGCTGTAATTAAGACCCGATGCAGTCAAACAAACAAATAAATAAATGAAGGTGACTCCAGGGTCAGCTTGGGGAACTAGTGAAGGTCCTTGCCTCCCTGGGCTCATTCCCATCCTGGGAGCTTAATTCCTTTCTCTCAAATAGCAACTGCTCTTAAACACTCCCACGTTGGCTCTTAAACACTCCCACCTTGTCCTGTGTCTTCATGACCGGAAGCCAGCAAGTCTTCTGTCTTTGGGGGAATATTAGGCTATAGGTTAGGGAATCATATTCAGGGAAAAAGAGGAGTTCTAAGTCCCCCCAGCAAAACCACCACATGTTAGAGCAGTCTTGTCGGATGACCCTGCGTCTGTTCCCACACCCCATTGTATAGACAGGGGAATGGTATCACTAGTATTTGTTGATGAATGAATGAATGAGTCACATGTGAAAAGCTGGGGCAACACCTGCCAAGTCCTGAGCCGAGCTGCCTGGTAAGGTCACTGAGCGTGTGCTCTGCACACCTTCCACGGGCATTGATCACAAGCCACGAGGTGATAGGTGGCCTTGAAGGAGCAGGGTAGTGGCCCTATGTCTAAGACACAGTCTTTGCTCCCAAGAGCCTAGAGGTAGGTAGGGGAGACAAAGGAACCATTTGTTGTATGATTATAACACTGGAAGGAAGCCCCTGCACAGCATTTTGTGAGCACTCACTACATGCGAAGATCCATATTACCATCCCCATTGTACAGATGAAGAAGAAATGGAAGCTCAGAGAGATTAAGCAATTTGCCCAAGGCCACACAGGAAATGGTTGACATAGAATCCAAACCTAAGCTCCTCTGGCCCAGGGCTTTGTGTCCGGGACAGGGGAGTGTCCACGACAGAGGAGTGTCCACTTCTTTAGAAGAGGATGGAATATGGGGCCGGAAGCTTCCCCCCTGGAATGTGCCGCCTGGGATGGGCAGCGGCCACAGCAAAGTCCACTCATTGAGTCGGAAGCTTCTTAGCCAGCTCCCTCCTCTGCGCCTCCTCCTGGGACAGAGTCGAAGCTGAGCTTTGCCCCTTTGTGTTGCGTCTGGAAAGCGGATGTTCTGCCCCCATGGGGGCTCTGGCTTCCGCCACACCCCCTGCCAGTCTCCAAATTCCAGTGGCTTTCAGCTCCCCACCAGGCCCTCCAGACAGCTGACATTTTACACCGCCCCTGTGGTTGGCTCTGGGCAGTGATAACAGGATTAGCTCCGTGGAGGCAGATCACTTAATTAAACTTGGGGAGGAAGAACGCTGTCTTCTCTCCTCTTTTCAGCCCTGGGGGAGGGGAACGGGGGCTCCTAATTATCTGGGCAGAGGGATTTTGCCCCAACCTCCGTAATTCTGACCCAGCCAAAGGCCAAGAACATCCATCCGTCATTCCTTCACCTGTCTGTTCATCCACAAATATTGACCGAGATCCTCACCTATGCCTGGGGCTGTGCTATTGCAGACGTAGATAAATGGTGGACCAAACTGGCTTCCACGCTTGGTTTGGCCAAGAGTTTATTGCAGAAGTTATGCTACACCAGCTCTGAGCCTAGACCTCAAGAGACTGCAAAGTTTCAGCTTTCTCTCGTAGCCCTGCCTCCACCTGGAGAGACCTGAGTCCTCCCAGGGGAAGCCATTCTAGCTCAACTGTCAGTCAACTGATCCTCAAACACGTAAGAGAGGCTAGTCTCCATCAGCAGAGCTACCTACCTGACCCGCGGCAGAACGCAGAGGCTGAGACAGCCCAGACAAAGCCAGAAATGCGACCCATGGACTCATGAAGCAATACTTACTGTTTTTTGTTTCAAGCCACTGAATGTGGGATTATTTGTTCTGCAGCATTAGCAGCATAGTAGCTGACTAACACAGCCTCCCTTTGCCTTCTGTATTCATCCAACCTCCCCCTGTGCCTCCTCCCTTCCTGCTCTTCCCTTCCCTCTTCACTCTGTTCCAGCTATGTTTGGCTTCATGCACTTATTTTCTTGTAAGGATCTAGCTTTTTCCTGCTTCCTGTTCCTCCTCACCATTCAATCGGGCATATGGGAGGTTCTCAATCAGCATCTGTAAAATGAATGAACCAAGTTACATGGGCTTACATCCAGTGGAGGAGGTGATGCTATCAAATCATAAACTCTCCATGCTCTGAGGGAGAATATCAGGGCAGGAGAGGCAGGCTGTCAAGAAGAGATTCTTGACACCTGAGCTGAGGGTGAGGAGGCATTGATTAGGTGAAGAGGCACAGAAGAACATTTTAGGCAGAGGGAACAGTAGATGCTGAGACAGGAGGAACATGATAAGCTCAAAGAAATGAGAAGTCAGAGTAGGGGTTTTGATTATTTTTTAATAAAAAAATCCTTTCTTTTTTTTAATCAAAAAAAAAAAAAGGGAGAGAGGGAGAGGAGTTGTGGGAAGGAGGAGAAGAGGAAGGAGAGGAAAGAAATTATATGAAATGATGAAGAGTTGGCACTTTTGGAGACCTACAGTCATGATTAGACTAGGCAAGCCTCACTCAGTATTTATAATCTTCCCGGCGACCCTGAGAGGTATCACAACCTGCTCTTTGCAGATGGGGAAACCAAGGCCCATGGAAGTAAAGTTACTTGCCTGGGGTCACACAGTGTGTGGTAGAGCAAGACTCAAACAGGTTTGTCTGACAATAGATTCCATGTTTCTCTTTAAAAGCTTAGGAGATATAAACACACACACACACACACACACACACACACACACACACAGGAGACTTTGAGACCCTAAGGCATTACCCATCATGAAACGGGCGACTGTAGGTCATTCCCTTGTGGTTTTTTAAACTTGACTTTTTATTGGAGTACAGTCGCTTTACAATGTTATGTTAGCTTCTGCTGTACAGCTAAGTGAATCAACTATACATATGCGCATATCTCCTCTTTTTTTAGATTTCTTTCTCATTTCCCTTGTAATTTTTTTTAATCATTTCTGTTGTTACTACAATTTGTTGTGGTTTAGTTGCTAGGTCTGATTCTCTTGTGACCCCACGGACTGTATGCTCTTCTCTCCATGGGTTTTCCCAAGCAAAAATTCTGAAGTGGGTTGCCATTTTCTTTTCCAAGGGTTCTTTCCTACCCAGGGATTGAACCCTGGTCTCCTGCATCAGATTCTTTACTGCTAAGCCACCAGGGAAGCATATTGTTATAGTTGAGAGATTACTATATGCCAAAGGCATTATTTATAATTCTCCCTTTGTCCTCTCAATAACCCAGTGAGATGGCTTGTGTTATTATCCCCAGTTTACAGATGGTGAAATTGAGGCTCAGACAAGGGAGTGATTTGCCCAAGCCCTCCTTGGGACGGCACTGGGATTTTTTTCCTTTGCACCTCTAGCCTGCAGGTTCATCTGCTTTGGGTGTGCTTCAGTGATGTTACCTCTCACACCTTGTGTCTTTTTAAAAAATTTGTTCGGATGCATCAGGTCCTTATTGCTACACACAAGATCTTTGCAACACGAAGGATCTTTCACTGTAGCTCCCTAGTTGTGGCACGCAGACTTAATTGCCCTGGGGTATGTTCCTTCTACAGCAGCATAATTTTCCATCTCATCAAAGGCAAAGTTGGCATTTTTGATTTTTAAACTCTCAGTTAACAATTAAACATGGAGTATTAAGGCAGTCCTTAAAATTTAAGTAGGTCCCCTGGGGCACGTGGGATCTTAGTTTGGTAATCAGGATCGAACCCGCTTCCCCTGCTCTGCAAGGCGGATTCTTAACCACTGGGCAACCAGGAAAGTCCCCGGACTTTGTATTCTTATGGTCCACGTTCTTCAGAACATTCCCATCTGTCATCTCTGGCGTGGGTGAGAAGCGCAGGTGGTAGGTGGAGGAGGGGGTTCTTGACAGGGAAACTGAGGTCCCAGGAGGGGGACATGGGGGCCTGTCCGGCCCTCCCTCTTGCCCTCTGCAGCTCTCCCCCTCTTCCTGGCCCCTTGATCAGAGCCCAAGGCCCCCATCCCTCCTCACGCCCTCCCCCAGTCTCATCCCCCCAGGGAGCGCCTAGGCGGACAGTGATGGATCTCGCCAGCCTTCATTTTCATCCTTTGCTCTCGCATCCCGGCTGGTTCCCCCACCCTCCACTTCTCCTCTTGCAGACGGATGACAAGTGAGAATGCCTGTGACCCAAAGAAATTATCTTCCCTTCTCTTTCACTGCATAATTTTCTGCCCTCTCGTCTGGACAAGCCTGGGTGATTTTTAGCTACAAAATAAAGGGGGGGAAATTATCATTCAGGAAAAAAAAATAGAAGGAGGCTCCTAGCGCTCCGACAGACAGGCTGTCTTCTGGGTGAAAATGAGAATTTCCTGCCTTGTGAACTCTGGGGGGACTTGGGGGGAGGGGTGTTCACACTTGCAGGGGGACTGTGGTCCCCCTGGAGGGCGAGGCACATGGCTCCAGCAAGCTCCAGTGGCTTGAGGCAGCCGCAGATTTTTCTGGGGGGACCCCCAAGGCCACCCCGCAATGTAGGCACACACCTTGAGGACATCAGGGGAAGACAGCATAGCCCTCAGTCACCTGTGAGCACAGATACATATACACACGCATACATACACAGAACTCCCTGAGTTCCTCACCACTTCCTGTGTGGTCTTCAATAAGTTACCGAGCCTCTCTGAATCTGTTTCCTCTTCTGCAAAACGGGCATCACTTCGTAATCCAGCCTCACAGTGCCTGGCACTTGGGCAACTTTCCCCCAAGCTTGTGACTTTTTGGAAGTTTCTCTCTCTACCCCAACACACACACACACACACACACACACACACACAGAACTCCCTGAGTTCTTCATCTGACATGGCCACTTACTGTGTGGCTTTATATGAATCATAAGGCCTCTCTGAATCTGTTTCCTCATCTGGAAAATGGGCACAGATATGAACTGTACATAGCAGGGGAAATTTAATGAATTAATACATGTCAAGCGCTCAGAACAGCACCATGCTTCTAAGACATGTTTCATAGATATTAGCTGTTATTTCCGTTTTCAGATCATGTACATGGAGCCCTGGGACTCTATGGGCGTATTATTTTTGACTCTTTTTATGGAGATAATCTTACTCTATTTATGAAGCACACACACACACACAGCACATAGAAACAGGTCTACAGTGTATCTGTGGTATTACAGTCTCAATAATGGGAGAGGATAAGAAAGGATTGGGGGGAAAGTGTTTAAAAAGTCTTCTGAGAAGGATGATGATAGAAAAAAAGAAAACCGCTGAGAAACCTTGCTGTAACTGATGGAGAGAAGTGTCGGTCAGAGGCTGTGACCTCTGGCAGAACGATTCAGTGCTGGTGGCCCCACCGCAGGGGGAGCTGATGAATCCATGCCCCAATCTCTTTCTCCTCCTGCCTCTTGTCTTCTTCCAGAGCTTCTCGTGGGTCAGAGGCACCTGGGAGCCTGAAAGGGGTCCACTGGCTCAGTGCCTCTGGCCCAGCCTTCCGGGCACAGAGCAGGTGGACAGTAGAGCTGGGCAACAGATGGTGTCCAGCATCTGATCCTGAGTTAACCTCTACCACTTACAAGCTGAGCCGTTTGGGGTCAGATCTATTTGACACCATCTTCAGCCTGACTTCCCACTGGAAGCTTTATCCCTTTCTCCCTGCTCACCCAAGAAATGGGGTCAGAAGGTGTGGGGTTCAAAACCAGATATGTCAATGATGGTTTTGGGGACAGCTTTAGCTTCCCTGGTGGCTCAGTGGTTAAAGCGTCTGCCTCCAATGTGGGAGACCCGGGTTCGATCCCTGGGTCGGGAAGATCCCCTGGAGAAGGAAATGGCAATCCACTCCAGTATTCTTGCCTGGAGAATCCCATGGACGGAGAAGCCTAGTAGGTTACAGTCCATGGGGTCGCAAAGAGTCGAACACGACTGAGCGACTTCCCCCCCGCCCCCATGGTTTAATAAGGAGCCAGGCTTGCAAAATCGACAGTCTACTGCTAGAGGGAGGTAAGTTGAAGGATGTACAAAGGTCATGTGAGGTGAGGAGGAGGCGGCGGAGGAGAGTCCAGGGAGAGGATTCCAGCTGGGCTAGGCACTAAGAGATGGGTAGTGCCCTTCACGGTGAGGCTGGTCTGCCTCTGTGCCTCCATTCACGCCATTCCACCCCAAAATGCTTATCCTTCCACTCTCCCTCTGCTTTCATTTGACCCGTTTAACTTGAAATCCTTCTTGTCCACAAAGCCTTTTTTCCCCCTGAGGCCTGTGCCAACCTCTCGCTTGAGATTCTTTGGAGCCAGAGGCCATCCCAGCTTTCAGTCATTTCTGATGTCTGTTGGGACAGATGGAAAAACACCTGGAGGGAGGGAGGATGGGGTGTCCTTGAGACTGAAGCCCCCCAGGTTGAAAGCGTCATGCATGGCTGCAGATTGGCCCATCAGAGCAGCAGTTCTCAACCCTGGTTGCTCATCAGCATCACCTGGAGAGCCTTGAAGCACCATCCATGTCCCAGATGAGTTACTCTAGAACCCCTGGGAGTGGGATCAAGGCATGTGCTTTTTTTCTGTTTATATATGTTTTTAAAATGTGCTCTCTCTCAAAAAATATTTCATATTATTAATATTTATTTTAAAAATATTTATTTGGCTGCCCTGGGTCTTTGTTGTCAGACTCTTGCGACCCCCTGGACTGTAGCTCACCAGGCTTCTCTGTCCATGGGATTCTCCAGGCAAGAATACTGGAGTGGGTTGCCATTCCCTTCTCCAAGGGAACCTTCCTGACCCAGGGATCGAACCTGGGTCTCCTGCATTGCAGGCAGATTCCTTACCATCTGAACCACCGGGGAAGCCCAGTTTTTACTTATTTACTTATGCTTTTAAAATATACTTTATTTTACAAAATATTTATTTCATATATTTAATATTTATTTTAAAAATATTTATTTGGCTGCGCTGAGTCTTAGTTGAGGCATACAGGATCGTTAGTTGCGACATGCGGGATCTAGTTCCATGACCAGGGACTGAACCCAGGCCCCCTGCATTGGGAGTGCGGAGTCTTATCCACTGGACCACCAGGGAAGTCCTAAGGGCTGTGTTTTTTAAAAATATTTATTTTCGGCTGCATTGGGTATTAGTTGTGGTATTTGTGATCTTTCAGTGCTACTTGACGGCTCTTCATTGTGGCATGCAGGTTTCTCTCCAGTTGAGGCGTGTGGGCTTAGTTGCCCTGCAGCATGTGGGATCTTCCCGGGCCAGGGATTGAACCTGTGTTCCCTGCATTGGAAGTTGAATTCTTAACCCCTGGACCACCAGGGAAGTCCCAGGGATGCATTTTAAAGAAACTCCTCAGGATATCCTAATATACAGGCAGATGCAGATGAATCACATGACAGGTTTTATAACTGGAGGACACAGATGTGATTATGTATTTCCTTTTTTTAAAAAATGGAGACATAAATTAAAATGCACATCTATGAATTTTTAACCTGTGTAAACACCCAGATAACCACAACCCAGACAAGAAATTGAACATCTCCAGTCCATGGCATGTTTCCCAGGTGGCTCAGTGGTAAAGAATCTGCCATCAATGGAGGAGATGTGGAGACTCGGTTTCAGTCCCTAGGTGATAAAGATCCCCTGGAACAGGAAATGGCAACCTGCTCCAGTACTCTTGCCTGGAGAATCCCGTGGACAGAGGAGCCTGGTGGGCTACAGTCCACGGGGTCGAAAAGAGTAGGACACAACTGACCTCGCTTGCCCACGTGACCAGCCATGGCAGCCTCCCGAAAGCCCCTGCGCCACTGTTTCCATCCTCGCCTGCCCACGTGACCAGCCATGGCCGCCTCCCGAAAGCCCCTGCGCCACTGTTTCCGTCCTCGCCTGCCCACGTGACCAGCCATGGCAACCTCCCGAAAGCCCCTGCGCCACTGTTTCTGTCCACTGGGAGACCTACTCTTCCGACTTCTACCAGTAGCTGTTAGTTTGGCCTGTCCTTGAACTCTGGACCAAGTGGAATCACGGCGGCTTTGTGTCTGGCCCCTTTCACTCCGTGATACACTACCTGTGAGATTCACCCTTGCAGTTGGGTACGTCATTTGTTTCTTTTCCACTGCTGACAAGTATTCACTTGTGTGAACATGCCCCAGTTTATTTACCCATTGTACTGTTGATCGACATTTGGGCGGTTTCCAGCCTTTCGCCCCTGCAATCTGAGCTGCTGTTCAACATTCTGATACAGATATTTGTGTGTCTTTGTCCTGATTTAAATGATATTTTATTCTTTTCCTCCTTCACCGTGTTGTTTGTTGTTGTTCACTCGCTAAGTCGTGTCCGACTCTTTGCGACATGACAGGACACAACTAACCCCAAATCTAATTTTCGATGATAAATTGGTTTGCACTAGGGAAAAAGAAAGCTAGAATACTATGTGGCCACATTCCTTCAGCAGTAGAAGGGGCTGAGCTGTAGCAGAGCAGGGCAGAAAGCAGAGCTGAGTCCAAGGTACATGGGGTCTCTGAATGTCTCCTAGCTTCTTTCCTGAAATACTTCCTCCAAACTGCTGTACCTTAAAACATTCCAGATGATGCTAATATCAACATTAGTTTGTTCTCAGCACTTATGCCGCTTCTGGCGTTTCCCAGGCATGGAATGATCACGTCTTGTGTGCTAAGTCGCTCAGTCGTGTCCGACTCTTTGTGACCCCACGGACTGTAGCCCACCAGGCTCCTCTGTCCATGGGACTTCCCAGGCAGGAATACTGGAGTGGGTTGTCATTTCCTCCTCCAGGGGCATCCTGGTTAAGAGGCAGCTAAAAGCACACTTTCTTGCATAGAACGTAGCTGTCATGATGTTCTCAATTCTCAGTCCTGGCAGCTACCTTGACAGCCACCTTTTATGTTAATGATCCTTTGCACCCAGATGATTTCAACACCCTAGTCGGTATGGACATAGTAGGTCTTCAACACGTTTGTTGATGGAATGTCAATGTGCCACAAGCTTCAGCAGAGAGCGGTGGGTTCAGCATCTGAGCCGCAGCATTGCTTCCCCGGAGGCACGATGGCGTCTCTCGGTCTACTTGGACCTTGATTTCAGCTGGAACCAGCTTAAGAGGGCAGAATCGAAATGGCCCTGATGCCAGACTCTAGGAACCAGGGCTCTGTGTTCATCCCATCTTTGTCATCTGTGCTTTCAACCGTCACATTTCTGAGGCCTCAACTCTAGGAACTCTGAAGTTTGTGGCCATCATACGACTTCTATTTTGAGGAATACCTTCACTTATCAAGGATTTATTAGGCCTCTTGAGAATGCAGAACGTTGAATAATTTTTGTTTTTTGTTCCGCAACAATGTTTATTGTCACAATGTCAACATTTATTGTCACAATGTCCCTCAAACCCCAGAAATCCAGGAAATAGCATGAGGGCCTCTGGGGGCTTGTGCAGAGAAATCTTCTTCCTCTCATTCTGATTCACCCTTCATCTCCTTTGGCTTTTTCTCCATCAAAGTTCAATAAATACATGAATTAACACCCAGAAAGCAGTCTTTATCTGAAAGAGTGATGTCTGTCCACAGACAGTTTGCTTTTGGATGAAATAAGGATCACATGTAAATAAAGGGTGTGTATCGCTCTGATTCATCTCCTCTTAGCCTTTCCTGATAAATATGGCACTTGAAGCAGAGAGATTCAAGTAAACAGGAGGTTCATTTGTCAAAGATGGCTCTTCCACACTTGGTGCTCCATGTTAGAATCTCAAGGCTGATGCTTCTTTAAAGAAATATCTTTATTTATTTATTTGGATGTGACAGGTCTTAGTTGTGGTGCTCGGGGATCTTTAGTTGTGGCATGAGAACTCAGCTGTGGCATGTGGAATCTAATTCCCAGACCAAGGATCAAATCCAAGCACTGGGAGTGTGGAGTCTTAGCCACTGGACCACCAGGGAGGTCCCAAGTCTGATGCTTTTGAACTCAGACTCATCCATATTGTTATTCACTTCTCTCCAGTCCCAATTCCCTACTCTACGTATCAGCCCAGGAAGGCTTTTGAAAACACATAACAGAAAAACCAACTAACTGTATCTTAAATGAATGGGGGGCATTCTTCTCATATAATAAAAAATCTAGAGGGAAGTGTGGATTATAAATGGTTTGTCTGTCTTTGTGATTCTCTTGACCTTGCCCTCAAAGTTGCAAAATGGATGCTGCAGTGCCAACCGTCACATTCAAGTTAAAGGCAAAAAGAAAGATGCTGCAGTTTCACTCTCTCTCTTTGTCAGGAAAATACAAACTTTCCTAGGAAGCTTCTAGCAGATTTCTGCTTATGTCTGATTGCCTAGAACTGTCTCTCAGATGCCTCTAGCTGCCATGGGGAGAAGGGGGCTGGGAAAGCAAGTGGAGGGCGGCACAGGTGAAGGAGACTGGAAACAACTGTCTATCCCCCAGCATCTGCCGCATCTTGTCTCTACCCCACCTCTCACAGGTCACTGTTGGAACCTTTATGTCTTTCCCATTTGAGAGAATGGCGAGCCCTCGACAGTTGCCTCTAATTATCTCCCGTGTCCGTTCTTTATATCATCCACTCTGCTCCAGGAACCCTGGCCAACTTTCTGTCCTCAAAGAACGGCTCCCCTGCTTCTTTGGATTCGCTTGTCTCCTGCCCAAGATCCTGTGTCCCACCTCCACTTCCATCATGCATGAGTGGTTTCTTTTCAAGCTTCAAGTCTTGGCTGAAATTTCACTTTTTCAGCATGGCCTTCCCAGCCAAAGTCTGCCCTTTCACTAACCCTCATCCCTACGTGAAATCATCCATGTATTTGTGGGATTTGTCTTATCATCTATCTCCTCATGAGACTTAGGGAGAGCGGGACTTTCTATTCGAGCAGTATGTCTCTCCATGCAAACCACAGTGCTAGGCTCCCCAAAATATTTGCTGAATGAATAAATGAAAAGGTGGAGGGAAAAAATGTCGATAGTCTCAGAACTTTTGGCAGATAACTGGCAAGTGGAGACTATGGTTCAGAAAAAACCAGACCTTCAAATGAGAGCACTTTTGTTAGGAGTAAAATGCGTGTACACATACACATACACACACACTCCAAAATAAAACAAAAGGAGAAAAAAGCAGAGGAATTTTGAGTCATCATAAAGGCACCTTTGTACTTGCCATCAGCCTTTTTGCTTCACTTCTGTCTTGAGGACCACAAGGGGGATGACAGGTAGCATCCATGGGCAGATAAACAGAACGAATCATTTGCAGCGCTCTCTCTTATTTTTAGACCCCAATGCATTTCTTTTCACGTGGCCCCAGCACTGCTAGCTTGTGCTAATTGGACCACGGCATGGAGGGACTGGGCTTTATTTCATGCAAAATGCACGTGAGGCACCTTTGTTTGAAAAAAGCTTGCCTGAAAACCACCCAGCCCAGGCTTAGCAGGGTCTCAATGCAGGAGTGGTTCCTGGCCCACGAAGACCACCGTAGCTGCCCTGGCTTCCACCTGCAACCTGCTATCTGATGCCCCCCTTCTAAGGCATCATCTGCAAGCAGAGGTCATTCCTGGTAAACTTTAACCCCTCGAGGCCTGGACCACGTCTATCATCTTTGCCACTCTGGTGTCTGGCACCGAGTGGGTGTTTATTGAATGCTGGTTGTCTTCCTGTTAAAACCTCATTTTCTTCTACCTTTGAAATTCTCTGCCCCTCCAGTAACCCCACACCCCACTGGAAGCTATGTTCAGCACAGTTTCTGTGGCTCTGCCCCTTGGTACTGAAACTCTGCAGAAACAGACCCTTATGAGCAGCTCTCAGGATACTGGATTCAGGGACTTCCCTGGTGGTCCAGTGGCTAGGATTCCACACCCCCAGTACAGAGGGCCTGGGTTCGATCCCTGGTTGGGGAACTAAAATCCCACATGCCACCCGGCGTGGCCAAAAAAAAAAAAAATGTAATTGAACTTGCACTATGGCATATTAAACAATATTTTAAAAAAGGAATGCTGGGTGCAAGTCCCCAGTCCCATGAACACAGAGCAAAGGGAGCTGGAGTTTTTGTAAACGGGGGTTAGAAAGAAGCCTGGGGATGTCTCCCTCAGCCCCTGCTTTGGCCTCTGGAATGTTCTGGGTTTGAGAACATCAGTGAAGGGAGACGTAAGAGAAGCAAGTGGGCAGAGAGGGGAGCAGGGATCAGGGTCTGCAGTGTGGCGTCACATCCCTTCGAGGGCCTCTGTGGGTGAGACTCCTGGACCGTTCTTCAATCTCCTTCCTTCCTGGACCACCTCTGCTGGCAGTGACATCCTCGTCCCTGTGGACAAGGCTCAGCTCCTCCTCCAGTTGCTGGGTCCCTCTGGTCCAGCCAACTTTGCCATCTGACTCTGCTCCGGCCCCAGCGTTTGGGGGGCATCCAGGGAAGGGGACCTGGGGCACTGAACAGCCACAGCTGGGGCAGGGCCGATTTTTCTGCGTGTCCAGGTGGCCCCAGGGGATGAACAGGGGAGGGGGCTGTAGCCAGGCAGGGAGTGGGCAGGGCTGGGACAGCATCTCTCCTTCCAAGGACGAGAGGGACAGGAGTGGGGGGGGACACCTGGGCCTTGCCCGGAGCCCACGAAGGAGGCTCAGGGCTCTTCTCTCCAGCAATGGCCCTCCTGAGAAGCAGAGGAAGGAATCTGAATAAAAAGGAGCCACAAGGAGAGAGTTGCCCACACCCTCCCCGCCACCACCACTGTTTCCAGGCGACACGCGGTCTGTCTCGGTCGCTGTCATACAAACCGTCTTCCCGTAAGACGGCGGGTCCCATGGGGAGAAGGGGTGAAGTGGAATATTTTATCAGCCGTGTACATATGTAACCAGAAGTGGGGCTGAAAAGCAAAAGCTCATTTCCCTGAATAGGGGGAGGGGGAGGGGGTGGAGAGGGCTGGCGGGGTGGCTGGAAGGGACTTATCTGCAAGGGGTCAACAACCAGAACACGGATGCGACCGTGGTTTTCACTCTCCGCATTGTCAACTCGGAAAACCTTACCACTGTGGGCTGCTCTGGGGGCGAAGTTTAAAAGGCATCTTGTTTTTGTATTAAAAATAATAATGTGATATATATAGAAAAGGTGAAAGAAAAAAAAAAAGAGTAAGAAATATTTGAAAACTGAGCCGCGACAGGAGAACGATTCTCTGGGAGAGAACAGAGTCGGTTTCCTGTTCACCGGCCACTTCTCACCCGTGGTTTGACAATAGCTTTGTTCCCGTAGGGAGTAAGCTCTAAGTGCTGGCTTCTTGGCCGTTGACGGTCCAAGTTCATCCTGAGCACCGGTGGGTTAGTGTGGTGCTTGGATGCAGAAAATCGGGCATCCTTTGGGGGTCGGAGGCAGGAGGTTGTCTGGGTACACGGAGTGGAAGGTACAATCTCTCCTCTGCTCTGAAAAAAAGGCAGCTTCTCTCCTCTGCCTTGGTGAGTGCCATCATTCAAGAGTCTAAAGAACTAGGGGGAAAAAATTAAATAATGTCTTGAAATACTTGCTTGGCCCAAGGATTTAGCATGAAAGTAACCAACCTCACAAAGAGGTACCAGCCCCTCTGCTCGGGGTAAGTGACCACTTGCACAGAGTGTCGTGAAGGAGACTGGTTTACTTTACAGCTTAGTTATTTGTGCTAGTTGGGGACATGGAACAGGAGAGGGCAGAGATCCACAAGCTGGCTGGGAGGCAGGAATGAAGCATCCTTCTGAGGGCCAGTCGATGGCCATTTCCAAAGAACAGAGCAGAGACATGATCAGATGGGCAGACAGCACAGCCTCCAACAGCTCTGCCCCGACTCAGGCTGGGGTCCGGCTGCCAGCTCATCCAGAAGTTTGTGAGATTATTAAAGTTAAGTGAGGAGGGATGGAGAGTGAGCGTGAGAGAGACAGGGAGAGAGAGGGAGAGAGAGGTGAGAAACACAAGAACCCATCTGGGCAATGCATCACATTGAAATTGCCCTGCATTAAAAATTCACCAGCCAGTGAATTTTCAAGGGATTTGTAGTAATTAGATGACAAAATGCTGGCAAATCTCAGGCTTGCCAAAGATGTTACTCAGGGGTCAAAGACTCGACACTTTCGGCTGGGTAATTTGTAAGTGTCAATCACTCGCTGCCATCAGAGAGAAGGGAGCGATCTAACGGCTGCATTCTAACTAAGTGGAGGCGCGAGCCTTCAGCCGGCCGTCTGCCAGCAAACCCCAAGACCCCGTGGCCGCTCCGGCTCCGGCGCAGACAGCGGCTGCAGCCCCGCCCGGAGCCCCTCTGGCCAACTCAACTTTCCAACTTCTTGTCTGATTGTATTCCTCTTTGCCACTTTCCGAAAGCAGCTTGCCAAGAGTTGGATGGACAGCCCTCCTTCACGGAGGGGAAAGGGTCCTGTGGCTGGCTGCAGCTGGAGGGCAAAACAACAGGGGGCTCTCTGTGCCTGGGTGGGCCCCGAGGCCTCAGTCTTCTCATCTGTAAAGTGGGGGGAAGACTCGCCTGGCAGAGCCGTCCCAACTGAAGGAGAAAGAACCTACTGGCTACTTGCAGAACTGATTCCTTTGCTGGGTATCCGTACGCCATTGTCCCAGGTGATGTGCTGGGCTCTGAGGACTTATCAGTGGTCTAGAGGACACATCTGCTCTCCGGGAATATTCTAAATGATAGGGAGGAGGGATGAATAATAAATCATCAAAAAAGATGTCTGAGGGTGCTAAATGCTAGGAAGAAAATGAAACAGAGTCAGAGCATAGAGCGGTTGGGTAGTGGTGCTACTTTATACGGTGGAAGGAAAGGCCTCCTGCAGGAAGCGAGGGCAGGGAATGCTCACTGGAGGGGCTGCAAAGCCAAGCCCCAAGGCCCAGCTGGATGATTCTGTTCTAAGAAATATCGCAAGGCTGGAGACTGGGACAATGGCAAGGATATGGCGGGGCTAGACTCCTGAAGACTTTGATGCTTCGAGGTTCCATGAGGCCAGCCTCAGTGCAACTGAGCTTGGACAGTCTCTGGTTAAATCTGATTCCAGTTCTAACAGGGAGGAACAGTGTTTGGAGGTGCCATCCATGGCTGGCGCGCCTGGGCCAACCCTTGCTGGGGGATCTCATTTCAGCTGCTCCGGCTGATTGAAAGTGAGTTGCAAAGGGGCCCAGTGAGCTGGAAGGTAAGATGATGCTGTCAGGACTGTGGCTGGCCTGAGATTCCCTGGACCCAAGGTGTGGGACCCTTTTCAAGATAATGGGCCCAGAAAGACCCCTCTCTCCCTCACTGCTCCCGCCCATCAGGGTGTTTTTTGAAAAGAACACTGGCCATGGAGTCAGACAGACCCCGGGCTCTGAAGGCTGACTCTGCTGTGTCTGAGTCAGTGTAATCCTGGGAAAGGTACTCCATGTGTCTCAGAGCCTCAGTTTCCACATTGGGACAATGGGTACATGACCTCCACTCACACGGTACAGATGGACATTATTCATAAGAACCTGGCTCAGGGAAGGTTCTCAATAGATGTGCTCTGGACTCCAACACAGCTCTGATACACAAAATGATCAGACTCTGGTGGGCCACCTAAAGAGTATCTCTGTGAGCAAAAGAAGTCTGCAGCTGAACCACACTTAGGGGCATAAACCAGGGGACAAACCTCTGCTTTCAAAGAGCTGGAAGAGGGTGTCTTTGTATCGTTTGCCACCTGGTTGGCAAAATAAATGTCCAAAGTGGAATCTATAGGCTGGGAATATTTATGTATTTGGTGAATACTTGGGTCCGGGGAGGGGCCAGGGCCAGTGTCTGAAATCACTTTCTCCCTTGAGCTCTTCCTGGTTATTTCACATTTGTTGTTGGTGGGGGCAGGGCGCCGTGCTGGGTGTATTTATTCCCTCACCCTCCTCCTTACCCAGGCCTGGGTCTCCATCCCATCGAGCCTTCGCCGCAGGTTTAACTGGGCTGTGAAACTGCTCAAGGGGAAAATGAGAAACTACCCAGTGTTTCATGGGAGGCAGTGGGCTGGGCTTCCCGAGCCCCGATGGACGACCCTCACCCTGCCCCCTCCCCAAGGAGTGGGGGAAAAACTGGAAGCCCTGGGACAAGGAGGCAGGTATCCCGGGCACCCACCGCCTCCACGTGGAGCTCCCCTGCAGCTTGGAGGCCTGGAGACTCACTTGAGATGCAAATGAAAACCAGTAGCAGCAGCAGCAAGTAGGCTCAGCTATTCCCTGGGGCCCCGCGTGGATATCGCCGTCTTTGCATTTTCAACTGGGGAATTTGAAGCTGACCTGGCGGCTCCTTAAGAATCGATGGGACCGACCATGAAGTGAACAACGCTGATCGCCCCCCACAGCGCTGCGGTTTACTGAGCACATACTGCATGCCAGTGAACGTCGGTTCAGCCGGTCCCCACAAGGACCCGGGGATGGTGGGTGACTGTTGCCTCAGCAGTGAGTCGGCCCCTGAGCCCGTGTGAAGGCGTGCCGCTGGCCCCTTCCGGTGTCCTCTCCTTGCTTTGGTCTCCAGCCCTCCCTCTGCCTGATCTTATATCACAGGCCTTTCAAGGATGGACCCAGACTTTGTTTGTGACGAAGGCATCTGGCCTCTTCACCTCCTTGGGTCGCAGAGGCTGTGGCCTGTAAACCACCGGTTTGTTGTCCTGAATCAGAGAAACAGCCTCCATCAGAGTGGTGGGCAGGGGCCCAGAGGACGCTGGAAACGTGTCCTGGTTGCTGTCTGGGCAGCAGAGGCAGCGGCTTGTGTAAGGCACACAGATTTCTGAAGCCAAAGCTAAGCTCTGGACGAAGCAGAGTGTGTGTGCCTGGCTTCCTGTCCTTTGCACACTCGACGCACAGACACACACACCCCTCATCAGAACTGGGAAGATCACCAGTGTCCCCAGGGCGTCCCCCTGCTCAGCAGTCTCAGCTGCCACAGTCAGCTTCTGCCCAGCCCGCGGGCCCTGAGGGAGGCTATGTCCGCCCCTCCTCTCCCTGGACCCTGGGACCTGGCCTGGGGAAAGCGCTAGTCAACCTTCTCCCTTAAAGCCCTTGGCTAGTGGTCTGGGGCTAGTGGATGAATGTCAAGAAGACCCGGCAGGAACACCCCAGCCTCTAAGGAGCCAGGAGATTCCGGGGATGTCTCTGACATAGCCCCGAGCCTCAGTTTTCCCATCGCAAAATGGAGGGAAAGAGCAGTGCCCGTGGGCTGCAGAGCTGTGGTGAGGCTTCAGTCATTGATCACTGGACTGAACTGTATCATTGAATCCCCAGGTCCAGGACTGAGCTCTTAAAGAAAGATGGCTGAGTCATTAGGACTCAGACCTCAGCCCCGAGACTCTGTCACAGGTGTGCCCGGGAGGCTCAGGGTCTTCTAATGTGGGCTGCAAATCACTCAAGTCCTTACTCTGGGTTGACCACCATCCCTGATGGAACTGACTGCCTCTGGAGACAGAGCGCAGGTTCTCGATGGGAGTCTGAACACCAATGCCGCCCCCACACCCATGGTGAAGACGGGCAGGAGGGCAGGCGCTGCTTCTTGAACAGATTGCATCCTAACAGTTAGGGACTGTGGCACCAAGGCAGCAGGACCCCAGAGAAGTGAAGGATGTAGTCTCCGCAGGCCTCCACGAGCTCTGTTTAAAAGTTCAAACACTCGGATTTCCCTGGTGGTCCAGTGGCTAAGACTGTGTGTGTGTGAAGTCGCTCCAGTCCTGTCCAGTTGTTTGGGACCCTATAGATCGTGTTGCACGCCAGGCTCCTCTGCCCCAGGCAAGAACACCGGAGTGGGTTGCCATGCCCTCCTCCAGGGGATCCTCCCCATCTGGGGATCTTCCCGATCCAAGGATCGACCTGCATCTCTTGAGTCTCCTGACTTCGCAGGCAGGTTCTTTACCACTAGCACCATCTGGGGAGCCCCAGTGGCTAAGACTCTGCGCTCCCAATGCAAGGAGCCTGGGTTTGATCCCTGGCCAGGGAATTAGATCCTGCATGCCACAACTAAGACCTGGAGCAGCCAAATATATATATATATATATATAATCTAAACACTCCAGGTACAAGAGGAAAAGGGACGGGCTCTGGCTGCCATCAACCTGGCTGGAGGGAAGATTCCAGCTAACAAGAACAAGCAGGAAGGGAGGCTCAGAGCCTCACCAGGGCTTTCTCAGATGGCCGGGGCTGTGTTCCCACATTTGAGAGACAGCAGGCAGAGGCAGACACGGAGGATCAGGGCTGGGTGGGGAACAGCACATGTTGGAGTCGGCTGCCTGCTCACCTTGGAGCTGTGTGGTCTTGGGCACGGCGGTTAACCTCTCTGGGTTTTCGATTCCTCAACTGGAGATGAGGATGTTGATCATGGTGCGTATCCTGTGAGGTGGTGAATGACTGAGTAAATAGGCCCATTGTTAGAGCAGTGGAGCTGATGGTCACTTAGGATGGTGGATGAGCCAAGACCAAAGCAGGGGAGGCCGAGGGAAGGAAAGAAGGATCTCCCAAGGCCTACCGTGTGCCAGGGGCTTTATGTCTCTTTCAGCCTACAAATGGGGTCAGTGCTCAGAGAGGTTCAGTGTCCAGCCTGAATCACACAGTGGGGTGCTCACCCACCAAGACTCGCTCACTGACTCCTCCAAGGTGTCAGTCATCCCCATTTTACAGAAGAGGAGACTGAGGCACAAAAAGACCAGGCCATCTGGCCCTGAGGTCACAGAGTTCATTGTAGGCTGTGGAGCTGGGATCCAGCCAGCAGGCTGGCCCTTCCCACCCAGTTGTGCCTGATTCAGATTCACAGACCTCGGGCTGTGGGGAGGGTGGGTGAGCCGGGTGCTCATGGGATGTGCCCACAGCTCTCAGGACCAGGCCTTCCTCACTTGGTTTGAATCTCAGTCTCCCCAAGACGGTCTGCCCCTGGCAACATGTCTCTCCTGGGGTCTCTGGTTGGTCCCTGTGACCACAGTCAGGACATCCCCAAGAGACGTTGACCCAGCTCTCATTCACAGTCCCACACCCTCCATGCCTGGCAACCACCCTCAATGATGGCAGCATGGGTGCCATCATCTTCAAAAGACCCCATCCCTCTCCCCAGCCCTTTCACGTGCTCCAGGTCCAGGGTCCAGGGCCTGCCGCCAGCTCCCCCAGGGTGCTGGCTGCTGTGTAAGGGGACCCCTCACTCCCCAAGCCATCTGGCAGCCCCGCAAGGGTGCAAGCAGCCACGCATGGACCGTCTTACTGTCTGCAGCCCTGCCGTCAGGTTTCCCGATTCTGGTCACATCGTGACCACACCTGCCTGCCGCCTGCACTCTCCTTCCCCAGGCCCTGGTTTGGGGTGAAAGCCTTGCTTATTAGTCAATCTGGAGCCCACTTACTGTGAATTACCAGGCCTGATTGATATTCATGAGTGGATATGTCTGAAACCTCAGCTGCCACGTGACTCTGCCTTGGGGAGGCGGCTGCTCTGAGGATTCGGGGACCTGAGCCGCCCCGCACGCAGCAGGGCCCCCGACTCACAGCTGTCCATCCCCGGCTGTGGACGGACTGGGAGGTGAAGCAGGGCTTTCCAGTCTGGATGGCTGCAGAGAGGAGGGGCTGGGCGGACGGTGGGGAGCAGCCAGATGGTTTCCAGACACTAGGAAGTTCAAGTCTGGCCTCTCCGAGCAGGAACCAGGAGGAACCACTTGGCAACACTCCCTCTCCCCCCACCGCCCCCCACCCAGATTACCAGCTTCCGAAGGCCAGGGCAGGTGACCTAGGCATTGGACAGGAGCCAGGCTGCAGAGGCTAACCCCAAACTTGATTTTCAAATACAAATGTTTCCCAGAGAAAACGGGCTTTGAACGGACTGAGTCTTGGGAACCGGAATGAACTGGATCTGGGTGTTGAAAGAATCTGGGGGCTTTTGAAAAATGGGGGGATGGGAACCATGTCCCACACACAGGATGCTCAGGTCGCTGTGGGGAGGGGTCGGCTCCCTTTTGAGGAGGATTGGGATTGAGCCTCCCCCAACTGGAGGGAATCTGCTGGGGCCCACCCAGCTGTGAGATCAGAGGGCAAAGAGCACAGACCCTTTGGGCAGGAGGCTATAAACTTGCTGGTCCACTGACACCTGGGGGCTTGATGAGCTCCATCTGGGTCCCTTGGCAGCACGGACACTCCTGAAGTGAGAAGAAGATACATCAAAGAGGCCAGACTCACCTGCCTGGCTAGAATTTTCCTGGTTTTGGCTATTTAAAGTCTCTGAATGGCCTACTTCTCCAGATGCTGGACTAGGGATGACCTTTTTTTTCTTTTTTCAAATATGAAAATGGGTATTTACTATAGAACAATTTTTAAAGATTAATTAAAGGCTTTAAACAAAAACCAAGCAAAAACATAACCCCACACACTGACAATGACGTAGTAGCATGGAAATACTTCAGCCCGAAGAGGCATGTTCGTCTTTGATGAATTTACACATAATAAACTCTCATGACATGATTCCAAAATATATGTATGAACCGACGTGACGTGATTATAAACATAAGCGAATTTAAACCCTGGTATTAGTTTACATGAGTTCAATTTAAGGTCAGTGACTTGGTGGGAACCGCACACTTGCGGACAAACTCTCAAAGGCTTCCTTTTTTTTTTCCAACAAAAGCTCTCACATGTTTATCAGTAAGCCAAAGCCCTCGTTGAGCAACACCGACGAGAGAAACAGTCTTCCCATCCGTCCCATAAGACACACGTGCCTGTTCAGACAGTAGTGACGTTCTCTCTACTGTGATGTGATCAGACACAAGTGACCTTGACACCACATACGTGGGTGTCACTTCCTACACAAGGCTCCTTAGAGACCCAGCCTGGTTCTTCTCCAATGTCTTCTCTTGGGGTCGTACCCGATTTTATTACCAGTTTTCATTCGAATCCACTGGACAATGGGGGATTCTGCTTTTGCTTCCTGGCCAGGAATCGCCTGAAAGTCTTGTGAGAAGACATGGTGAGGAGCACATCCAGCCATACACAGGATGGCCGGGGGGCTTCCCAGGGGGCCGAGTGGTAAGGAATCCCCCTGCCGACTCAGGCGATCCTGGTCCGATCCTTGAGTTGGGAAGATCCCCTGGAGGAGGAAATGGCAACCCACTCCAGTATTCTTGCCTGGAGAATCCCATGGACAGAGAGGAGCTTGGTGGGCTACAGTCCACGGGGTCGCAAAGAGTCGGACTCAACTGAGCGATTGAGCACAGCGTGGCAGAGATGAGAAGACAGCTTCCTTGAGTCAGCCTCCATCTGCTTTAAAACTGTGGATTTCGGGGTTTGTCACAACAAGGGGACATATACTCTAACTGCTACACTGTCTGTCTGCAAGGTCACCACAGCTGGCTATATTCCTAGCTGGCTCCTGTTCCTCAGCTGAGCACCAGGAGAAGCTAGCTAAGCATCTCAGGGCACACAGAACGTCTCGCAGCTGAAAACTGTTGTGGTGACATGTTTATTCCACAAGGGCTGGGCGTGGAACTCAAGAGTAGAAATCCTGGAGCGGGAGGAGCCCCACATCCTACCTCCTCTGGGGAACACAGTTTGAGAATCATTAAAGGAACCAGTGTTTTAGGCTATGTCTTCTGTGGCCCACCACTTCTCAAGCGTCCTTCCTTCTCCCAAGCAGTCAAAACTTTGACTGTGGGGCGGTGGCCAGTGTAGATGTCTGGAGGGAAGGAGGCCTGCCTTGTTCCAGCACCTTCCTGGAGTATTAGGGGTGGGAGGCTCCCTTTGGTCCTCAAGCCTGTTTCCTCACCTGCCTCCTCTCAGACGAGACTCAGCCCTGTGTTGCGGGGCGACACCCAGATGCGCAAGGTGGTGGAAGCATCATGGCCTGGAATCTTCTGGGGGGACCAGGAGAAGGGAAGGGCTCCTGACAGTTCCCAGGGAAGGAAGGAGCAGCTGCCATCCAGAAATCTGCATGACCCAGAGAGATGTTTGCTGTTGGCCTCAGCCCAAGGATGGGGCACTTCAGCCCCAGAGGATCGTTTTCACGAAAGCTGCAATTAAGGGGAAATGGGGTCTATTAAGGAAGCCGGAGGGGATGTAGCCCTGGCTTCTGGCAATGCTCTAATTAGATCACAAGGCCTCTCTTATTTTGCCACTGAGCCAGAAGGTCCTTGGCTAGGGGCTTGCGCTGGATGGTGGGTGATGGTGAGAGCCTGCCCGGGCTTGGGGGGCATGTCTGCTCCTAGGGGAATGGGGTAACAGCAGTGCCTGTCGAGGGCTTGCCACGTGGCAGGGATCATACTGTGCCCGTTTGATCCTCTCAACCTCGGGAGTCGTAGGGCTTTTGTTCTCAGTTCATGGATGAGAAGACTGAGGTTCAGGGAGGTCGAGGAGCAAGCTCAAGGTTGTGCTGTAGGTAAGCAGCAGAGCTGGGGTTCCAGCCTGGGGAGCCTGAAGGGGTCTGGCCAGCGGCAGCAGGGTGAGAAAGGCACAGAATGGGAAGCAATGCTGCGGTGTGACCTTGGGGAAGCCACCCACCCTCTCTGGCGCTGGCTTGCTGAGCTGTAGGATTGGAAGGGCTTGCTTTAGATCAGACAAACTTGACGTAGAGGGCCAGACAGTAAATATTTTGGGCTTTGCAGGCCATACAGTCTCTGTTGTATCAATAACTACTCAGCTCTGCTGAATCAGCAGGAAGGCAGTCTAGACCACCTGGAAGCCAGTGGGTGTGGCTGTGTGACAATAAAACTTTATTTTATTGAAACAGGCAGCAGCTTGATCTGGTCCACGGGCTGCAGTGTACAAACTCTTGGTTTAGGTCACTCATGCTCCTTCTCTACCACTTCTTTATATCACATTCGTGTTCTTAAGAATTTTCTTTGTACAAATCCACTTTTTTTAACCTGCTCCTTACAGTTTAGCAAAACCATTGGCTTGATGAGCTAGCTGGGTAACATTCATGTGAAAATAAACCCATAAGTTAAAAAAATAAAAGCTCATGACTGCCTAAAATCATCTCGTGTACCATGGAAGGGGTTTTCTGGTGGTTCAGTGGTAAAGAATCCACTTGCAAGGCCACAGAAGACATGGGTTCAATCCCTGGGTCAGAAAAATCCCCCAGAGGAGGGCATGGCAACCCACTCCAGTTTTCCTGCCTGGAGAATCCCAGGGATGGGGGAGCCTGGTGGGCTGCATCTATGAGGTCGCACAGAGTCGGACACGACTGGAGCGACTTAGCAGCAGCAGAAGTAACTTAGCACTCATGCCACGGAAGCCTGTATTCCATGATTCATGAAAGTTGAGTGTTAGTCGCTCAGTCGTGTAGGACTCTTTTCAACTCCATAGATTGTAGCCCGCCAAGCTCCTCCGTATGGGATTTTCCAAGCAAGAATACTGGAGTGGGTTGCCATTTCCTTCTCCAGGGCATCTTCCCAACCCGGGGATTGAATCCTGGTCTCTCACATTGCAGGCAGACGCTTTACCATCTGAGCCACCAGGGAAGCCAGTGCTTCATGAGACATATATATCAGTTTTCTATCCACTCAGGTAGTGGGGGCCAGACCCTGCATCCTGCCTGACTTTGAAGATGGCAGTTCTACTTTCTGTTTTCTCCACTGGGGTTCTGCCTGAGGCTTTTGCTTGGGAAAAGGGGTCCTGTGATCCAAAGAGTTTGGAACCCTATAAAAGTAGCTTCAAAATGAATTAGGAACTGGTGAGCTCTGAGTGAGGACATCCCGGCTCTTCCTGCATGGCGCTCTGAGTACCACACTGCTTTTTGGACTTCTTAAAGGGAAAAACATGACTTCTTGTTACACCTTTGACCCAACCCTCTCCCCTGAACTAGAGATACACATCCACCAGGAAGCTCTCCATCTCCACCTGACGGCTGTCTCCAACCGAACGCATCAAAAACCCAACTCCTGGCTTCCCTCTGGGCCAGCTCCTGCACTTGGCCTGTCTCAGCACACGCTGCCTTCTTTCTTCTTTCTTCCAGTTGCTAAAGTCCCCAAGCATGGCTCCACGAGCCTACAGCCAGACCTCTAGTCTGTCCACTGGGCTCCACCGTCTGGGAGCCTGTCACCTCTTGCGCTGGTCAAAGCTGCCACATCTCCCCTGGATTACTGCAAGGGCCGTACCCTACTCTCCAAACCAAAATGAGCCCGCGCAGTGGGCTCTCCCACCCCAGGGGCCTTGCTTCCACTGCCCTGCCACTTAGCCCCTCTGCTCTCACACCACCTCCTCGGGGAGCCCTCCCTCGGCCCCTCCAGACACCTCCGCATGGATAGCAGCCTCAGGGGCACCAAAGGAGACAACATTTGCTTGCTGCCTCTCCACATTCCACTGACAGCTCCTGGGGACCCTGGAGGGTTGCCCCCAGCACCCAGGGCTGGGTGTGGTGCACAGATGCCTCAGTGAACACCTGTGGAATGCACGCGTCCAGGTGTTCTGGGCTCAGTCCTCTCCTTGGCTCTGCAGCAACAGGAGCCCCCAGGGATGAGGCCACGGGCTCTGCCCTCGGGAGCCGACCGTCCTCTGGGAGTCTCAGGGGGTACCCCGTCACCCTGACTACCCTGGTGCCCTCTACAGCCACACTGAGCCTCCAAAAAGCTCCCGTGTACTGGGGACGGATGGCGTTTGATGGTGTTAAAAACATTATCAAAAAGCCTGTTAGGGGTTCATGGCAAGTAGATGCTGAGCAAGAAGAGCCTCACTGGGGGGGAAAGTGATTTGATGGCTTTCATTCCAGCTGCCTTGAGGTTGGGTTTGGAGTTCTAGCACATGTTGACCTTCCTTCCTGTGCCTCAAGCTCCTCATCTGTAAAATGGTGACAGGAGTGCCATCCACCCCGACACAGGGCGAGGAGAGGAGGGCATTTGCAACCTGCACAGGGCCAGGCTCTCTAGCGAGCATGTGCTGCCAAGGGCAGAAAAGTGCAGAGCTGGGCGTGTCCCTTGCGCCGTGTTGTGACCTGGGGGCACGTCACCTGCTCCTCTGATGCTCCTTTTCTGTGCATCTCATAAATTTCCCTTCCACAGTGGCTGCACAAGTGGCATCCATTCCTTCATCAGATACAAGCACCTCCAGTACTCTTGCCTGGAAAATCCCATGGATGGAGGAGCCTATTGGGCTACAGTCCATGGGGTCGCGAAGAGTTGGACAGAGTGACTTTACTTTTACTTTTCACTCTCATGCATTGGAGAAGGAAATGGCAACTCACTCCAGTGTTCTTGCCTGGAGAATCCAAGAGACAGGGGAGCCTGATGGGCTATACAGTCCATGGGGTCGCAGAGTCGGACACAGCTGAGCAGCTAAGCATAGCACAGGTGCCAGGAAGGCGCTCAGGTATGAGGGCCATTCTAACAGGGGAGCCTAGACTGTCCAGTGTAGGGTTAGAAAAAGTCAGCTTGGGGAAGGTGCTTACTTCAATAGCTGGGGCAACATGAGAGGACAGATTATTATTAAGCCAGGATTCTATTAATCTGCTATTATTAATACTGCTTAAAAAAATGATCGCATATTATTAACGAAGCTCAGCAGAGAGAACCCGAGAGGCTTTTTTTTTTTTTTTTTTGTGGGATGGGAGCACGTGTTCCATTTCTGCGAGGAGTACCAAAGGGTTAAAGTCATTTTCATTAAAATTTAAATTTCAGCAGGCACTCACTCTCCCTTCGCCGTCCTTTGAACGTTTGACTGGCAACCATTTCATATTTCAATCTCGGCAGAACAAATTGAATTAGATGTTGAAACCAAACTCGGCTCTGTTCACCAAAGCTTGCATGCTCGGCTTGCACTAATCCCCTCCTAGAGGCTGCGGAGCTCGGGCGGGCGCTGGGAGGGATGGGTCCTGCCACAAAAGACAAAAGAGCCCAAGGAAGGCCGTGAAAGGGAAGGAGGAAAAACCACGGGGGCAGAGGCCACTGGAGATTTGTCTTCTGCCTGGCTTGTGGGTCTCAGCCTGGGAGACCGACCCTTGTCTGGATCCAGACCATCCTGGGCACCCAGCACAGAGCTGAGCCCATAGGGACGCCCAGTGTGCAATGGATGAATGAATGAGTGGGGTGAAGATAGTGGCTGGCTTTGAGGACTTACTGCACCAGCCTCTCTCTGCCTCTGGTCTCTGCCCTCCCTCCCCCATACTCTCCTGAGACACCACAAGGTGCCTGGCGTCCTTCCCGGGGTCAAGGTGCTTCCGCTCGGACTGGGTTCCCTCTGGTCTCGTGATCCTCCATGCCAGCCCCTGCCCGGTGTGCTGGAGGACATCAGCTCGGCTCTCCCAGGAGGAAAGAGGCAGGCCTCACACCCCGGCATCACCCCAAGGCTGAGGGCCTTTGCCAGCAGGATGCTGACCAGGCCTTTCTTTAAATGGCTCGGGTCTGTGCAATGGCCCAGAAGTGCTGACACAAGGACCTGAGCCCGGCTTATAGGCGACACTGGTAGGAGTGCTGCTGCCCACGGGTGACCCCAAGATCGCAAGGGGTAGGAATGAGCACAGCAACACCTAGGTGGTGGCTCCTGGGAAAGGGGCAACCGTGGGCCCCTCCCGAGTCTGCTGTAGGCTCTGTGAGGAATGACTGTGTTAAGTACTGGGCAGAGGGCACCCCCTCCAGGCTGCCTTCCAGGATACCACGGCTCCTTCCCATCATGCCCTGCCTCCTGCTGACTCCCACCAGTCCTGCCTGTGCCTCCAGCGTGGCCCCTCTTCATCCATCAGAGGTGTCTGTCCCGCCAGGCTCAGGGGCCTCAGCTGCCTCTTTCTCCTGTCCAGGCCCCAGGTGTCAACACCCGGAGCCCAGAGGCCTTGTCCAGATACAGATGGCCCCACTGCCCTCACCCCCCCTGGGCTTTTGGCATCACCTGCCCTCTCTTGGGCACCTGCTCTAGCCTGGCCCTCATCAGGGGCTCTTCCTAGCTCTCCCTGGACCATCTGGGAGGACACAGGCCCTTTGGGAAGGGGTGAGCCTGTCTCCTGTCTACATGATCAGAAGGCTCATCCTTCTTCAGCCATGACCTCTGTGCTTTATTTCTGGAATGTCTGAGATCTGCAGTGGTTTGGGACCAGTGACGTCCCATGATTGTTCAAGCTCGTCGAAGCCCCTCCCTGAAAGCCCCCCATGCTCCACCTCCCAGGTGAACCCAGTGACCATCAGTCTCCCGACTGCCTTGGCTCAAAGGCATGAAGTCTCCCAGTTCACCCGGCACACGCTGGATGGATTCCTTTTCCCTAAAATGCTTTCACTTGGTCCCTTGTTCTCAAAGCCTGTGTGCCACAGCAAAGACCCGGTGCAGGGGTGGGGATGGGGCTTAGTATTCCTGAGACACCAGTTCAAACTCCAGGCCCTCCCCATGCCTTTCAGGGCCAAGACGGGCTGAGAAGGGACATGGGGGCAGGGGCTGGGCAGAGAGACCAGCTGTGTGTGCTGCTTGTGATAAGGTGGTCAGGGGCTGACTCTCTGAGTGAGAGAGGGAAGCTTAGACTAAGATCTGAAAGTGGCAGGTGGGGTGGGGGTGGGAAAGGACAGAGTCTGGAAAAAAGTGGGGGAAGGGTGATGTCCCAGGCAGAGGATAGAGCAAGTGCAAAGGCCCTGGGGTAGATTGTGCCGTGAGGGCCAGAGGGCCGTGAGTCAGGGGCAGGGCAGATGAGACAGGGCCTTCTTGTCTTGGTCAAGAGGGTGATTTTATTCTAAGTGTGGTGTGGGGGTTGCCACTGTGCCTATTATGATCCAGTTTATGGCTGTGTGGGGAGAATGTGGTGCTTCTGGGTAAGGGTGGAGTCTGCTGTTGGCGTCTATGAGAGCCAGGAGTGGCACGAAGGTGGGGTGATGGGGCACCCTGAAATCTCTCGGGGTGTGGAAGCAACTGTTCCTATTTGTTTATGGTGGGGGGACCCTTCCACTCCAGACAGGGAGTCCCCAGGGAGAGGCAGAGAGGCCAGGCTGGGGCGGGGAGGCAGGGAGGGAGGGGCCGTGCTCTCCCTGTGCGCGGCCGGCTGAGTGGCTGCTGTTTCTTCCCTTGCGGCTTCCTCAGACAATCAGCTTCCTGAGCCCCTGCTCCCATGCTATTCCTCAGCTTTCTAGGGCTTGGTCTGTGGATTGCGAGCTTTTTCTCTTGGCACAGGGAAGGCAGTAAGGCATGAAGGTCCAAGAAAGACTCGAGGCCCGGGCGTCAGATGGAGTCTCATCCTGCGGATCCCCGAAGCTCTCTGGGTCTCACAGCACCTCTGTGATGGAGACGCTGTCAGCACCAGCCCATTTTAAAGACGAGGAGAATGAGGAATCGAAGGTTAAGTCACTCAGAATGGTCTGAACGCAGAGGCCGAGCTGGCACAGCAAAACCAGGAGGTGGCAAACCCCTCTCTGGGGACGTTCTAGTACCTTCATCTGGGTCAGTGAGACCAATGCCAAAGTCACCTCCTTCCATGTCAAGCCTGCAATCTTATTTCAGGAGAATCTACCTGGCCTGTAAGAGGACGAGCAGTGGGGATGGAGGGTATGGACCTCAGCCCTGTTGTTCCTGGGACCCATGGCAACTTAGCAGCCTGGTCCCTGAGGGTCCCTACCCAGACGCCAGGGTCTGATGCTGGGGTTGGTGGGACACCCCACTATAAAGACTGGATGAGACATACTGGATCTGTGTCTTTCACCTCTGTTACATTCCTGGTATGGGCTAGGATGGGTTAGGAGGCACCTGCCTCCCAGGGAACGAGGGACAGGCTCAGCCTCGCAGGGCGGTCAGTGTTGTGTGGTGTTGCCTGGATTCCAGGCTGCTCTGGAAATTGCCAGATGTGGATCAGAAAGTCCTCCCAGAAAAAACACACAGAGAAAATTTTACACAGCCAGTCAGAAGACCCCAGGCTCTGACCTGGAGCCCCGCAGCCCTGCAGATGAACAGGGAAAGGAAAATGCTGAAGAGTGCTTGCTCTAGGCTTTACTGGGATTGCCTGGTGGGGTCCCAGCACCGTCTGTGAGGTAGGCAGAAGACCACGCCCATCTTACACTGAGGCTCAGGCGGAACCTTGCTGGTCCACAGTCACAAAGCTGGGGGCAGGTCAGCTGGGATTCGGCCCAGGGCAGATACACTACTGCCCTTTCCTGTCCATCACCCCCACCTTGGCGTGTGCTGGGCTGGGATCTCACTAGGTGTGGGCATGTGGGCGCCCCAAGTCTGGGATTAGCTTTGGGACCCCGCTGGCCAGGGCTGGGGACCTGCTCGCATTTTGTGGGGTCCCCGGCCCATGAGCAGAGCTGGTGTCTGGGCTCGGAGCCTGGTGCTTCTTGAGTGGCCCCACGGTCAGCGAGGATGGACGGAGGACTAAACCACGGCCCACAGTCAGAGGCAGGGGCAGGACAGAGGGCCATGTTCCGGACTCTGAGCCATCCATCCCTTGATGAGACGGAGGCGGGAACTCCAGCTCAGCAGCCCTAGAAGGGGACAAGAAGAGAAGCTTCTGGAGCTGCCTTACATGCTTGGCACTGTGTCTGCGTTCTTTTTGATGAATTTCTTTCTTGCTAAAGCGTTATGTGGTGGGAACCAGTTAGTGAGACGGAGGCTGGGCCCAGGGAGGCGAGCTGACTTGGCTGGGGTCCTTGGTCTCTGCTGGCCGGAGTGGGGTGCGGTGGGGCAGGGGCTTCACGCCCAGATGGCCCAGCTCCACAGAGTGGCCATCACCCTGGGGATTGTTCTGGGCTTGTGGGCAGTGGGGCCTGAAGGTCCTCGCTGCCATGCAGTTGCCCGCCCTGGAGTGAGCACCCCGAAGTCCCTCTGTGCTCTGACCTTTGCCCCAGGCGAAGGGGCCCTGCCTGCATCTCGGGGTTGCTGGGAGGAGGAGCGAGCTGCGGTTCTCGGGCCTGGGAGGTTTGGCCACTTCCGAGTCCCTGTGCTGCTGCGCGGGACGCCCCAGCGTGGTGGTGCCCCACCTGCTGTCCGGGCCTCCAGTGCCAGGCACAGGGCAGGCGCAGTCAGTGCCCGGGATGCCCAGGGCTGTGAGCTGAGGCCCTCGTCCCCTCTGACCTTGGACCAGTGGAGCGTGGGGCTCCCGGCCCACCATCCCAGCCCTCACGGTAGGGGGTGCGGAAGCCGGCGCGGCTGTGCCCGTCCCCAGGGCCCCTCCGCCACGCACCCTCGGTGCCAGCTCACAGCTGAAGGGTCTGTTCCTC
>SJXQ01002634.1:434984-445445 GCA_006408695.1 Aepyceros melampus
CGGGCAAACACCAAGGGTGTGGAGGCCACTGATGCCACCCACAGAGGTCAGCACCCTGCACCGGCTCGGAGAAAGCAGAAGGAATACAGAAAGTAGGTGCAGAAGAGATGGAGAGGCGGAGGGGACCAGGCGCCTGGCCCCACGCAGTCCTCTTACCGTGGAAGTGCTCGGCTGTCTTGCGCCGCAGGGCCTGCAGGCTCACCTCCGAGTCGGCCCACTCCGCACTAGCCTCCGGCCGTACAGGTGGGTGCTGTGACACAGGGCGTTGAAGGCTCTCTGGAGAGAGACATAGTACGTGAGTGGAGACCTCTCTGCAGCCTGGCCGCTTGCCCCGCACAGCTAAAGGCCAGCTCTGGCCCCGGGACACCTGCTCCCTGGTAGGGGTGTGAGGAGGCACTGTGTGCTCCTCTTCCACTATGGGGTTACATGACCAGGGCAGAGCTACATGAGGCGGGGTGGTCACAACAGCCGCCGTCCGGGCTTGTGATTGGTGCCTGGGCCAGGCGGCCAGCTCCCCTCCAGGGTCACAGCCTGTCTGGGGACGGCAAGCCTGTTAGTCGACTGACCTTCTTCCTGGGGTAGCGCCTCTTGAGGAAGCTGAGCTGGTCTGGCCCCTTGATGACAAGCACACAGGCCCCTTGCTTACACTGGGTGGCAAATACGTCCTCTGCCGGCCCTGGGGGTTCCGTCCCCCGGCTCTCTGCTGCCCTCTGCAGAACCATGCTCAGGGCCGCCAGCATCCACCCAGCTCTTCCCCGCTCCTGCTTTCCACCCTTTCTGACCCTCCCCTGCATGCTGCCTACTTCGCTCTTTTTGATTTTTGTTTTGTAACAGCTTTACTGAGATATAACTCATCTACCACCCGAGTCACCCATCTACAATGCAATGGCTTTTAGTCTATTCACAGTCACGTGACCATCCCCACACCTGTTTCAGAATAGTGATGGACATGGACATTTAGAGCTCGTTGAACCATCATCACCCCAAAAGGAACTGTGGACCCACCGGTAGCCAAGCAGATTTGCTTGCTCTTCATATAAATAGAATTGTATGGCACTGGCAGGTTCCGTCTTCAGTATCGCCAGGTCTAGAGCTAAACGGCTCTGTGCTGGGGCCCTTCCCAAAATACCCGATGTACACAGAGGCTGGTGGTGCTTGGGCTCTGAGGCCACTCTGCCTGGGCAGGGCGGGTCCTGCACTCCCTAGCCTAAGGGTCTTGGGCTAAAGAAACCTCCCCAGCCTCGTTTCCCCATCTGTAAAATGGGTGTTTTAACAGCACCCTCCTCTAGGGTTCTAGAGTAGAACACTCAAAGTGCCCAGAACAGCCTGAGGGCACACAGCAAGCACTCAATAGATGCTAGTTCTCTTGGAGGTGGTGTTACCACCACAGACAGCTCTGATTTTTTTTTTCTCTTGGCAGAGGGGCCTTGGGTTAGCGCTGAGTTTGAAGAGGGCAGGTCCCTGGGCGCTGTGAGCACTGGGGAGCAGCAGCAGCTGGCAGCAATGTCTTGCTTTTTGCTTCTGGGTAGCAGTCAGTGCCATCTGCTACGAGAAGAGACGCTGTGGAGGGATGTCCCTCTGGCTTCTCCGATGCTGTGAGGAGGCAGCGTGTACCTAGGAGTGATCTGGACAAGAACCAAGCCTTCTCTAACCTCATCTGTACTGTGATGGTTACAGGTTGGATTGGGTTCCTGTCGCAAAGAAGATACATGGAAATCCTAACCCTGACACGGGCCCCCCACCCCCTCCACGCCCCATCAGGTTGTGACTTTATTTGCAAAGAGGATCTTTGCAGCTGCAGTTAAATTAAGACAAGGACATGGTGGAGCAGGGCGGGCCCCTGATCCAGTGTGACTGGCATTCTTACAAGAGATGGCCACGAGAAGACACAGCCAGGGTGAATGCCCATGAGGACTGAGGCTGGAGTGAGGTCCACAAGGCAAAGAATGCTGGCTGTCACCCAGAAGCTAGGAGAGGCCATGGGACAGAGACTTCCTGAGAAGAAACCAACACCTCTGCACCCTGTTCTTGGATTTCTGGCCTTGACACTATGGGCTTCCCAGGTGGCGCTAGCGATCAAGAACCCTCCTGCCAATGTAGGAGACATAAAAGATGCGGGTTCGATCTTTGAGTTGGGAAGATCCCTGGAGGAGGGCACGGCAATCCACTCCAGTATTTTTGTCTGGGGAATCCCATGGACAGAGAAGCCTGGTGGGCTATGGGGTCGCAAAGACTCAGACATGACTGAAGCGACTTAGCAAGCACCACCGTGAGAGAAAGACATTTCTGCTGTTTTAAGCCATGGCAGCCTAGGAAGATAAGCGTGACCCTGGGTAAGACAACTGGCCCACTATGAGCCTCAGGTTCCTTACCTGTAAAATGGGGTTACTTGTGAGACTTACACAGTATGAGCCTCGAGGGCGGCCCAGGGCAGGTATTTGATATAAAGTACCTGGGCGGGACACATCGTCTCTGAAACGTTACATGTGGGTGGGGCCCAATTAGAGAAACACCTTTGTTCTCTGTGCTTTTCTGAGGGGGCCAGGTGCGGGAAACTTTCTTTCCCTTTTTTTTAAAAAACGTTAATTTAAAAACTCTTTCTGACTGCCAGCCGAGCCTCTGCATTTTTTTTCCCACACAGATATAAAAATGCATCTGGACTCCGAGCCGAAATGGCCCATTCAGAGCTTGAAAACACACGCGTTCTCAGCTGGCAAGGCAGAGAAACAGCCTGACTGGGGGAGCTGGGGTTTTAAGAGAGGGGAGAGAAATTGGTTGGGAGTCTGGCATGGTGGGTACTCCATCCTGGTGCCAGGGTCCCTGAGGAGCAGTGGTCCTGGGGATACGGTCGGGTTGGGGTGGCCGAACGGCAGCCTCTGGGAGGGGTTATTAAGTCAGAGTCCAAAGAAGTGATAATGGAGCCTGGAAGGAGGGTCCAGGCGTGATGCTCCAACCCCAGCCTCTCTCTGGCTCCAGTCATCACATCTGTGTTTCTTACCCGCTCTCCATTCCAGTGCCACACAAAGCCTGGAGCAGCCTCTGTCCACTGTGGTGGTGGTAAAGTAGATAAGTCGTGTCTGACTCTTTGCGACCCCATGGACCGACCACCAGGCTCACCCCAGTAGCCCACCAGGCTCCTCCGCCCATGGGATTCTCCAGGCAAGAACACTGGAGTGGGTTGCCATTTTCTCCTCCAGTGGATCTTCCCAACCCAGGGACTGAACCTGTGTCTCCTGCATTACAGGCAGATTCTTTACGGCTGAGCCACCGGGGAAGCCCTGTTCATCTGGGAATTGCCAAAAATTCCGTCTCCTGGCCTCCCGTCACCCCTTTCAAATTTTCATCCCTTCTCTCTGGAAGGGCTTCTCACTCTAAGACATGAGGATGCATGCAGTTAAGTCTGGGGGCTTCGATCTGGGCTGTGTCTGTGTGTTAGCTGTTCAGTCGTGTCTGACTCCTGTGACCCCATGAACTGTAGCCCCCCAGGCTTCTCTGTCCATGGGATTCTTCAGGCAAGACTACTGGAGTGGGTGCCATTCCCTTCTCCAGGGCATCTTCCCGAACCAGGGATTGAACACGAGTCTACTGCATTGCAGGCAGATTCTTTACAGTCTAAGCCTACTTATGGCTCAAATTCCTGCTTCATCACTTGTAAGTTGTGTGACCTTGGGCAAGCTGCTTAACCTCTCTGAGCTTCAGATTCCCCATGTGTAAATCTAGAGGTAGAAGAGAAGAATGGTTGCGCAGATTCAATGAACTATTAAGTCGAACACCGCACTGCCCGGCACATGGTAATTCTCACTAAAGGCTGGCTGCTGCTGTTGCTATGACGTGTGCCCCCGACTTCCCACTGCCACGCTGAAGAGCAGGAACAACAACAAGTAGGCTACGAAAGCTCTTTTGCATTTGAGGTTAGAGCACAATGTGTGAATCTCTAAAAATAGCAGAACTACCCTTCCTGGTTCTAATCCCCTCAGGTGAGTAGGAAATCAGGCTGTGTTTCCAGCCCCACTGCCTCGCTGGATGGAATGTGGTGGCCTCAAACTGTCCCGGGCAGGAAGGACAGTGATTCCTGGCTAGAACTGGCCTTGGATAATCCCGAGTAATCTGGGCTTCCTTAAAAGAGCCTGGGGACTTCCCTGGTGGTCCAGTGGTTTAGATTTCACCTTCCACTGCAGAGGGTGCAGGTTCAATTCCTGGTCAGGGGGCTAAGATCCCACATGCCTTGGGGCCAAAAAAACACACAAAAAAACCCATAAAACAGAAATGATATTGTTAACAAATTCAGTAAGGACTTAAAAAAAGAAATGTTAAGACTTCCCTGGAGGTCCACTGGTTAAGAATCTGCCTGCTAACGCAGGCACACGGGTTCGATCCCTGGCCCGGGACATCCCATGTGCCGTGGAGCAACTACGCCCGTGCACCACAGCTACTGAGCCTGTGCTCTAGAGCCTGGGAGCCGAAACTCCCGAGCCCACGAGCCTAGAGCCCATGTTCCACAAGAAAAGCCGCTGTAATGGGAAACTTGTGCACGACGAAGAGCAGCCCCCACTCACTGCAACTAGAGAAAGCCCACTCACAGCAAGGAAGACCCAGTGCAGCCAGAAAGAGGCAATTAATTTTAAAAGAACGATCTGCTTAAAAATAAAAAAGAGCCCAGAGGGGTCTGTTATATATTTGAGACAGGGGAACGGTGATGGGGAGACCCAGCCCCGGACCTTTGAGCTTTTGGACCAGTGCAGGGGAAGGTTCCAGGCACAGCTCCAGCCTCTCTGGACTGCTGTCTGAAAGCAGCTTCCTTCCAACCCATGCCACCTTCTCCTCAGAGAAAGCCTCCCAGCTCCAGGCACGGCGTGCCCATGGGGCCTCAGTCATGGCAGGCTGCCCAAGGCTCTGTGCAGGGCTGGGTGTTCCAACAGAGGAGGAAGTGGAAAGTCAGCTGTTCCCAGCTCCCTGCTTCTTGCCAAATCCTGCTTCTGGTGCCTATATTCCTCCCTTGCCATCCAAAGGGCTGCAAACCCAGGATTACAGATCTGCTGGGCTCCAGAGAACTCTAAGCACATGACCTCAGCCTACTCACGAGGAGACACGTCATGCTCCCATTTCAAGGAGAGGAAAACTGAGGCCAAAATTTGTAGGCACATCAAGGTCCTTCTCGGGCTTCCCTGGTAGCTCAGCTGGTAAAGAATCTGCCTGCAATGCAGGAGACCCTGGTTTGATTCCTGGGTCAGGAAATTCCCTTGGAGAAGGAATAGGCTACCCACTCCAGTATTCCTGGGCTTCCCTGGTGGCTCAGACTGTAAAGGGAGACCTGGGTACGATCCCTGGGTCGGAAGATCCCCTAAAGGAGGGCACAGCAACCTGCTCCAGTACTCTTGCCTGGAGAATCCCCATGGTGGGCTACAGTCCATGGGACTGCAAAGAGTCGAACACGACTGAGTGACTAAGCACAGCAAAGCACAAGGTCCTTCTTACTTATCCTTTCTGCCTCTACGGGTTCCACCCATGAGCCTTCACAACATTCTCCTCAGCCTCGGAAGGGCTCCCCTCGTCAGAGCCGACTTGCTGGTGGCCCCCTGCTCCCCTCCAAGGACTCCAGCGCCCCCAGGCCGTGCCCTGCGCCCCCAGCTGTCTTCCAGCATCTGCTTGTTTGCCAGGCTCCCCAGCTTGACCTGGACCTCCAGGGGAGGTCTCTATCCTTGCTATCCCCGGCACACTGCTCGGGGCAACACATGCTCAGTAGATACAGAGCAAGCCTTGGAGTCTTCTCCACTGAGGATCTTGAAAACATCTCTAGACCAGGAGGGATGCTGAGATTGGTCCTGGCTGGAGACGCAGGGCTGCCTGGGACTAAGGGGTCCTGCCCCGGCTCCCCCAGCCCCTGGATTCAGTCCGTGCAGGCGGCAGGAAAAAGAGTACATCTGGCCCATCAAGCCCGAGGCTCTGCTTTTGGTTAGGCCAAGACCTCACACACACACACACACACACACACACACACACACACACTCCTGGGTGTGGCACCGAGATGGACAGGAGACCCCGCTCCCAACATGCGTGACTTCGGGACCCCCGGATGGGAAGTCCCTCGGGCCGCTAGGACTTGGCCGAACACCTGATCGGTCCCCCGGCGGGGTAACCGCCAAAGCCTGAAGGTGCAGAACCGAACTCTGAGGGTGCAGTGGTCTGGCAAAGAGGAGGCGGCCACGGAAGACGAGACACCCACCCCTAACTGGGCCACTTCAGGGCCACTTCCTGTCACGGTCCCCTGTCACGGTCCCATGAGCCCGTGCTGGTTATTTCTGCTCTCCCTCGGCAACCCCTTCTCCGGGGTGACTCTCCTGTAGGGGATAACCGGGCTCATGGGCCCTGGGTTCAATTTAGGACAAGCATATGGGAGGCTGGAGGGAGGGGTCGGAGAGGTCGGAGGACTTTCTCCCTTGCTCCCTCCGCCAAGGACGACAGCTCCTGCTGGTAGCTCCCCCTTGACAGCTCAAGCCCTCACCTGTCCCTTCAAGGTCCCTTAGCCTGCGGTGGCGGCAGCTCCCACTGTCAGTGGCCCTGGGAGGGGGGTGGATTGCATGGTCCGTGGCGAGCCCCTGAGCCCTTCTTACCCCTCCATGAATCTCTCTTCCCTGGAACCATCTGGGGTTGGGTTCTGTTTGCTGACGCAGATGGCCGCCTGAAGTCCCTCTGCCTTGATCTGGGCAGATGGACGGCCCGCTTCAGACAGCAGGTCTCAGGCCTGGGTCCGGAGCTGTCCCCATCACCCGGCTCTCTACCCCGGCTGTCCCAGAAGCATGCCTCTCTCACCTCCTCTGACCTAAGCCACCAACTCTGAGGGCTGCAGAGGACCCCGCACCAACCTCTGTGGGCCCCGAGAGCCCTGGCCTCCAGCACCGGCTAGGAGGTCTTTCCTCGGCTCTCCCTGGAGACAGGCCTCTGCCTCCTGGCAACAAAGGCCCATTCGATGCCCTTGGCAGGCTCCCATCTCAGGGACCCAGGGCAGGCCTCCTGTCCCGAGAAGACCAGGGCATCTCTCGGCCCCTCTGCTGTCTCCTGCCAAGAGGGAGGGCAGCATCTCTCGGCACATGCCAGATCCACCTGAACACGGATGCCGCCAACCTGTCCCAAACCATCTGTGCCCCCGATGCCTGGAGGAAGCACGGCCTGTGCCAGCCAAGGACAACCATGTGAGCTCGGAGTGCCGGCCTCGCTGGGACCACAGCTCTTTCTCGGCCGAGGGCGTCAGACACCAGGGGCCGGGCTCCCGGGAGGAGGGGCCGCCACCCTGGAACATTCGGTATTGTCTCCTTCTGGGCCGCGCTCCCAAGGGACACATCATTTCTGTCCCTGGGCCAACACTCCTGGACTCCTGAAACGAGCTCTTGGCAAATCTTCCAGCTGCTTCTGGCCTCCACGGGGGAGGAGCTGGCCCCCTGAATAAGTGCAGTTCTTTGCACAACACTGGTGACTCCGACTGGGGGCCCCCCACTTAGCACATAGGGCCATTCTGAGGTCCGACATCGTGGAGCTGAGGGCAGTTTTCTAAGGAACGCTCAGGGACCCATTTTCTAGGCTGCTGTGTCTAAATCTTTCAGATGACTAGATGTCTCTACCTTGTATCCATCCATCCACACAGCTCAACTCTAGTCAACATCACTGGAGGACCTACTAAGAGCCCAAATGAAGGGACGGAACCAGGGAAGAGGAAGGTGACACACGACCTCTGACCTCAGACACGGAGAAAAGAGCCACTAGAGAAAGAGGCCCCCCAGGGAACCGAGGGCGCGGAGGGACCAGGCAGTGGAGCAGCAGGGTCTGGCGACAGCCCTGGCTTCACAGTGGCGCACAAAGCTTGGTCTTGGTGCTTTCCTGCCTTTGATCTGACGAGGAACTGCTCGGTGTTCACTTTCTCGATTACAAAGTGGTGGAGCTTCAGGCTTTCTGAGGCTGAGAGTACATGACTAGGCATTTAATCCAACGCATGGCACACACTCAGGGCCTGTGCTTGCTGGGACCTGTGATTCTGCCCTGGTAGTTCAGTTTCATCATTACTTTTTTGGGCTGTGCCACAACGCCTTGTAGGACGTTAGTTCCCCGACCAGGGACTGAACCCTGGGCCCTCGGCAGCAAAAGCCTGAAGTCCTAAGCACAGAGTTGCTAGGGCATTCCTGGTAATCTGATTTTAAGATGATAACGACTTTGTGCTGCTGGGAGGGAGAAAGGCCGTTCAGCTCAGCTGGGCTGGCTACCTTTCCTTGGGAACTGGTCTAGATCGCTGAGTAAATCTGAGACGAGGACACCCGAACCAAAGCCCTTCTCAGAGCGGTGGAGCCCCGTGGCTTCCACTCTGACCCCACGGGGTTGGGGCAGCTCAGGACACACAGAGGGACAGAGGGCGTGGGCAGCACGCGGGCACGCTTCGGGCCACTCATGCCCAGTGGCGATGGATGAACATCTGCTCGTTGCAGGAGGGCAGCTTGTCCTGATCCCGGGTTCTCAGCCCCTAGATGTGCCAGCTGAGTCCAAATCCTCGCTCTCAAGTGCAAGGCTCAGGATTAAAGGTGTTTTCTTTTAGTCCTGGGTCCTGATGATAGGAACTAGGCAAAACGTGCAACTAAAGCACAAACATGAGGACTTCCCTGGTCCAGAGGTTAAGAGTCCACCTGCCGATGCAGGAGACACGGGTTGATTCCTGACCCAGGAAGATCTCAGACGCTGCGGGGCAAGCAAGCCTGAATGCCCCAACTACTGACGCCCGCGCGCCTAGAGCCCGTGCTCCACAAGAGACAAGAGAAGCCACATCTGCGAGGAGCTCTCGAACCACAGCTAGAGAGCAGCCCCTGCTCGACACAACTAGAGAAAAGCCCACACAGTGATGAAGACTCCGTGCAGTCAAAACTAAAAACAAATAAAACCCCCAAAGACACGAATGCACACACTTAACACACATGCTTCAATAGACCAGTGGGGACAGCACCCTGATTCCTGGATTTGTGTCCAGTTAAGGAAACAAAGGCAACTGACACCCAGTCTCCAAAGTGCAGTGAAACCACCTCACAAGGGGCCCAGAGCACACCACTGCCTCTCTTTATCTGGTGCCCTCTGTCAAAGCCTATGGCAATCTCTTGGCACACATCCTTCCACTTAACCTTCACAGCTGCCTCAAGCGGTAGTACTATTATTTCTGGTTGGGGGATGAGTAACCTGGGGTGCGAGGACATAAAGCCCCTGTGCACATTCACACAGATGGAAGGAGGCAGCTCTGACTTCACAGGCCACGCTGCTAACCACCATGCAACCCTGCCTTTCTAGAACATGGGCCATCCGGGGGAGGACACAGCCTGGATTCCTCATTCCCATGGGGCCATGTCCCCTTCAGTCCCTGGCTGCACTCCCTCAGGGCCATGGAGCAGGCTTACTCTCTGCAGTTCTTGCACTCGGATAAGCAAATGTGTGCAGACCCCACACCATCACTATCTTGATGGCAATCACTGTTAATGGGGCCTGCACCACGGCCAGGCACCCAGCAAGGAGGCGGCTGTCTCCGCCTTAAGAAGCTCTGTCTGGCTCGCTCGCCATCACCTCTTCCCACCACCGGTCTTGTTTTGGTGGAATTTGTAAGGCGAAGTCCATAGGTGCGGAGAGGCCCGGTGGGGCTCCCCTTACGAGATGCTCAGCATCACCCCAACTGCAGTGGGCCTGAGGCCGTGTGCCCACATCACCCCTCCCTGCCCTCCCCCCTTCCCGCCGGCAGCGTGCGAAAAGTGAGAAGTGGGAAAGGAGACGTCAATTGGCGACTCCCCAATTAAAGCTGCGGCTGTTTACCAGTGAGAAGAACGCTGCCTGCCAACCCGCCCGCCATCCCATCTCTCTACTGCCGGCTCCCCCCAAGTGTTTATTTAAGCCAACACATTGCTCTGCTAATTGGATAACATTCCATGTGAAAATAGACCTTTTAAAACAACAGCAGCGACGGCAAATAAAAACAGCTGCAACTGCAAAAGTACAAAGGCTCGGTGGGCTCGGAGAAGGGAGAAATTAAAGGCGCATGCATGGGGAGGAAAAGAGAAAAAAAAAGAATGTTCTGGTTGCTGAGCCTCAAGTCTGCTCTTCTTCCTCAGTGACCGACTGGCAGTCCAGGTAAAGACGGAGAAGGTGGCGCCTTCTACATGGAATCCCAATGGCTACTGGTGGCCTCTTGGCCAATGGGCGGGGACACAGCTGGTCTGGAATCCCAGGTCACCCATCCAGGTAGACAGCTGCCTCCTCCAAGGCTTGGGAGGGCTGGATGGAGACTGGGGCTGTGGAGGCTGCTAAAGGGATGCCCGCTACTTCTCTGGGGCCCCTGGAGGAGCTGATTCCATCCTGGGCCTGTTCCAGAGAAATGATTTAAGGCCCAGCCTTTTGGCTTTCCTCCAAAATGTCTAATTGGTGAGTCCTTTTCTTTGGGGGGGGGGC
>SJXQ01002634.1:454931-493975 GCA_006408695.1 Aepyceros melampus
ACAGCTGCTACTGAAAAGGATGAAGCAGCCTCTCTCTCCTCCACTGAAGTGATGGGATGCGTTGGGGAGGGGAAGGAAGTGATGGGGAGACAGAGAGAGAGAGAGCTCTCCAGAGATGCCGAACCTGATGATTTTGTAGCTACTCTGATGCCTGGGTTTGGAGGCTTCATGCATAGGCTAACCTTCTGGCCTGCATGCTGACACCGAGAGAGGTCAGGCACGCCCTAGGGAGCCTTGGCCCTTCTGCTCCCAGGACACAAGTCCTTACTGCTCTCCTGTTGGACCCACTGGAGGAACCAGGGTCCCAGCAGAAATGCTGAGTCATGTGGGGGAAGTCTGACATCTCTCCACCTGTGCTCAAGGCATTACTGAGGGGGTGGGGCGGCGCAGAAATCAGCTGCCACCCAAGGGATCCAGAATTGGAACACCACTGTGGTCTGAACAAGAAAGAGATGAAGGGCTGGTTTTGTGATAAGAATAAACTGCAGGCTTCTTTCTGTTTCTTCTAGAGCCAGGAAAAAAAAGGGCTAAATCTCTTGGCATTAGAAGCCTTTCCAGTATACCACTGCCACCAGCAATTCTCTAACACACATGACATATCCATCCATTCCTATGGTCCTTCTCAGTGCCACGTGCCCTGCAGTGTGTTAAACATGGGCTGCACATGATCTCACAACAGCCTCATGATCTAGGCACTGCTGTGCCCATTTTATAGATGGAAAAAACTGAGGCTCAAATTATGTGATTTCTCCAAGGTCACCCCCTGAGTCATTACCTACAACAGGGGGTGAAGTGACCTGTTCAAGGTCCCACAGGTGGTCATGAGCCAGGCTGAACTCCAAGTGGGCAGTCTGTCCCTGAGCCTCTGCTCACTGGGCGTTTGCGTGGTCTTTCGTCTATCAATAATTGGCCAAAGGGCTCTTTGTGCAAGCTGCCAGGTGAGAGGTGAGGGTGGGCCAGACATCAGCTTTATTCTTAGGGATCCTGGGCTGGCAGGGAAGAGCTACAGGCAAGCGGTGAGCTCCCCGACTGCTGTCCAAGGGTCTAAAAAGAGGACTCTGGGATCAATTCCTTCCCCATCTCAACTGCTTAGTGTCCACAGCCTGGGGCTCCTGATCTCTGCTCACTGCTCTCCCTCTGTTCCCGCATGCTGATGAAGAGTCCGTCCGTGAATTCACAGACCCATGGAGTAGTTCCCACCGGATAAGTGACTGTGGCAGGTTGGCAGCTCTTCGCCCAGTGTCCCGTCTCATGTCTCCTCTCCTTACTGAGTTGCCATGATGCTAAGGGCCCCAGCTGAAGCAGGACAGAGGGACAGACGGGCTGAATGGACAGCTAAGGACAAATCCATCCCTCCATCTAGGACAGGTGGGTTTCTGCAACTGAGGGAGGCCAGGCAACACGACCCATCACCCAAACCCTCCAGCTTCTGGAATGTATACAGAGCAAAGCCTTTAGCCGAAGCTGCCTCGTCCAATCCTCCAGCCTCATAAACCAGGAAACGGAGGCTAACCTGACCACTCTGGCTCTCTTCCTGCTCCGGAAGCCACCAAGCTTGGCCTAGCCTCAGAACCTATGACCCTGCAATTCCCATAACCCAGAACTCTCAGTGCTGAGCTGTTCCCACGATCGACCCTCCTGTCTTCCAGTCTCAGCTTGAATGCCACCTTCTCAATGAGGCCTTCTGCATTCCAGGCAGAACCCAGACTCTAACGCTGCTCCTCTGCCACACCAGCCACTCTCTGTCGCCTCTGAGCACTGTCTGGAATGGCTTGTTTACCTGTCTTTCCCTTGCCGTTCAGAAAGAACCACAGGAGATGAAAGAACACTCTAAGACAGCAGGGTCTAGTCTCTGTTGCGTCTGCGGAACCTTGGCCTGCGCCTAGCCCACAGAAAACACCCTGTAAACATTCACAGAAACATGCACTTGACATTGACCGAGTCCTCAGTGAGCGGCAGGTCCCCCTCCTTCGCTCTGATCGTCTCACATGAGGCATACGCTATTGCGACAGACACCAGCGTGTCTGGGGCCAGGCCAGGACGTGCAGTCCTTCTGTCCTCAGGACACTCTCTCATGTTCCACAACCACACGGTATCACAGGGAGTGTTTGGACCCTGGAGGTCCACGTTCCTTCCAAAGTAGCCACAGGGATTCCTTCAACTGCAGGGAGTAACAGCGGCAAAACGGGGGTGGGGGGAGGCGGGGGCAGGATTACTCATCAAGGGACCAGAGCCCAGACAATGGGGTTCAGATTCTGCCCTGCTGGGTCGGAGAGCAACGACATCATTCCCTCCAGACAACCCCAGCCAAGCTGCAGCCTGGAGCAGGGGGTCTCAGTGCGAGGCTCCACCTGCAGTGACCACTCCCCCAAAAGGTTATAAAGGTGTGTGTTGACCCTCAGTCGGGCCTCTACTCTGTCGTGGGGGTGGTGGGAAGGGGGCAGGCAACGGGTTTGGGAGTCCGTTTGTGGAGGCATATTTAAGCTCAGAGTTGTTCCTCCTTTTGTTCTCGCTCGCTTTTTAAAGAGTACCTTTTAAAGTGAACTTTTCCAATTACTCACCACTCATCACGGTGAGAGCTGGATGTAGAAAGGTTACCTTATCACCATTGGCGCACTAGTCCTTTCATTCTTGCCCCTTGGAGGCTGAAGAATGGCCTGGTTTCCAAGAAAGGGAGAAAGGAGGTGTGGAGGATAGCGCTTAGCTTTTCTCAATAGCCTTTCACAGGGTCCTCTGCAGGCAGGCGTGACCCTCTCGGAGATGAGCAGTTAAATGGTATCTCTGAATCAGATTCAGGGCCTGTGTTCCAGGCAGAGCCCAGACTCTCCCGAGAGGTTCTGGTGGAGGGGCCCTGGCCCGGCTTTGCCCTCACCGCCTGTGTGACCCTGGCTGAGTTGTTTCTAGGCTGGACTGATAATCAGGGGACAGAGAGAGAGAAAGGGAGGAAGGTGTATAAAAACATCTTGAGATGTGCCAGGGCCAGGACAATGTAAGGGACAGAATGCTGGCCCTGGAGTCAAAAATTTCTGGGGTCAGACAGATGACAGGAGGGGACCAAGAGCTGGGGCAAACTGGCAAAGTCCCAACTCTGGGCTATTCTTGGACCAGTAGCATCAGTGTCATCTGGGAGGCTTGTCAGAAAGTCTCAGCCCACTCCTCTCTTTCTGAAACTGGAAACTCTGGGGGAAATCTGGCAGTCCAGGTGGTAACAAACCCTCCAGGTGAGGGTGCGCCTGCCCAGGTTGAGGACCACTGCTCCATCAGAGTGGGCAGGACCCCTCAGCCCCATCCCAAACAGCCAGCTGGGAGATCTTTTTTCTAAAGAGGTCTGCAGTCCAGACTCTTTGAAGAAATGGAGTTTTCAAATACTGGTAACAAAGTCAAAACATTTTCAGTGCTGAGTTGCCAAAGATACCCGACTCCCCGTTTTTAGCATCCCCACATGTAGGTTCTATTCTGATTCGATCCTAAGTGATCAGAAGGGTTGGTCTACTTCCCAACTGACTGAATTTCCTCCACTCTTTATCACTCCAGATTGGGCCCCTGTCCTACCCTTCCTGGCTCCCTTGGGGTCCCTGAGGACAAGAGGGTCTTCCCATTGCATTTGCCATGCAGCACCTAACCAGGCATGGACATCTTCGTGGGTGGCACACATGCAGCCAATGAACTGCCCCTTACTATTCTTCAGGACACAGCCCCAGACTGAACATTGTCTGTTAGATCTAAGTACAGGCTTCAGGCAGAAAATGCCATTAAAAAAAGACTTTTGAAATAACAGGTAACTTTAAAAAAAACATTTTTCAAATTTGTCCTGAAAGATGTTTATAGGTATTTTGTGTAAGAAGACTTCTGAAATTAAATACATGTAGGAGAGATCTGGCTAAACAGAACTCAGCAAGCTTCTTGGCTACAGACCTTGTCAGTACCTTTAAGATATCTCAAGCAGGGAGGATTTATCTGGAAGAGCGAGAGAGAAAACAGCATTTCTCAAGCTCATCCAGCCATTGAATCTCTCCTCCCTGCAAACGAGCATCTCCCAAGACACTGGTATTCCAGAGAACAGTTGGGATGTCCAACTTGGAAGAGAAAGAGAAGTAAGACAGTCAAACACCTCCAGGTGAAAGGTCTTTGTCTTGAACACTTGGGTGAAACCTCGAATTCACCTGGGACTATGCAAACTGGGGGAATGCTCAGAATGAGTCTAGCTTTGACCACGAGGGGCCAAGTCACAGCATCGTTGGAAGAATCTAAGTCTGGAGTCAGACGTGGCTTCAGATTCCAGCCCTGCACCTGACGCAGCCTTCTGAGGCTCAGTTTCCTTATCTGTAAAATGCGAATAATTAGCCCGCCGTACAGGGCCTTCTGATACCATGGTTCCCACAAGTAAGGAGGAAAGGGAAGCTGTCTTATCAGTAACATCCTCGTCTTCCACACAGATCTGTACTGGGCCAAGACAGTGACCGTTCCCAAGCTCTTATGGTGTGCCAGGTCAAAGCTGAGAAGGAGTAGGCGGGGCAGGTCAGGGCCCCTCCCGAGGGGGACCCGGGTGTTTCCTGCAAGGAGAAGAGGTTAGGAGGGCCCGATGTGACTGTGTGATGCTTGGAGCCCTGAAAAAAGCAGCAGTGCTCCATCTTCTCCACGTGTCCTACCGGTGTTACAAGATAATCAGAAGAACTGTCCCCAAGGAGGCATCCTTCAGCCAGACCCAGGCTCCTCCGTCTTCCTCGGGCCGAGCGAGCCCACTGGGACAGCGCGTGTCCCCTCTTCCTCTCAGAGGGAGAGCTCCCAGACATGCCCGCCGGCCTGGGGTGTGCACTCTGGTGGGTTCCATGCCTCTGCCGGGCTGAGCTAATGGAATACGTGGCGGACGCTCTCCCCACCACCTTTCTCCCCCTCGGTCTTCAGCTGCCTCAAGTACAGCTAATCCCATTACAAGAAAATAAAGTGGGTAATTCAGGCTAATGAAATCGTTACAAGAATGTGGGCAGCCAGAGCTGGACATTCAGAACCAATTTAACACTCTTTGGTGTTAGTCTCAGTACAGAAAATATTTGAGAGGGGGGAAAAATTAGAAAGAAAAAAAACCTTCCTCTAAAACCTAGCCTCTTTCTGGTGGCCTTACATCTGATTAAAGAATTAATCTGCTGCATATCTGACTTCCTGCAGCGGTCTCTGTGGTGCCCGATATTTCCACGGTAACTGCAGAAAGTAGGAAATGAGGGTGAGAGCATCCAGGAAGTCTGAAGTCGGGGTTAAACATGGGTACAACTTGATGCCTTTTGATACCTGGTGACTCTGCCTGTCGCTGCTGCTGCTCGTCAGAGAAGGACCATCCCAGGGCCCCGCCTCACGACCAGACTCTGAGCCCTCTGATACTGGATTAGAACTGTACCCTCCTGGGGTCTCTATGAGGCAGGAAAGGGTACGGTTAGTTCCCATGCTAAACAGGGCAGGTAGCTGGACACCCTATCCAGGGTGGGCATGGTGTGCTGGGCAGAGATACCCCTTGCCCTTTGACCCACAGCCCTCATGATGCCCGCTGCCAGGTCATGGCCAGACCTCCTGAGCAGGCTGAATGAAGGGGGGCCACTCCACTTCTCAGCCCCTGGCACCTCCACTCAGTGCCCGCCCCCTCCTCTGCCACATCCATACACACACAGGAGGGCCCTTTCAATGTCATTTCTTCTGGATCCATCTTAACGCTCAGAACCCTAGGGAGGACTGCATGTCATGAAGCCAGATGACCTCCGGCTGATTGCCATCAGGCCCACACCACTCTCCCAAACTAACATGGCCTGTTCTGACACCTCAAGCTAAGGGCACCGGTCTCCCAGTGACCCACAAGGTCCTAACTGGGGACTGTGGATGATGGGTGGACAAAGATAAGGAGGATGTGCAGGAAAAGAAAAAAAGAGAAACCAGATTTTACAAATACGAAGAGCACGTCCGTTGAGCTTGTAAGGTTTTGAAGGGATCTTAAGGGGCACATGTGGTTAAGCAGAAAAGTTGTAGTCACTGGGGGGATTAGAAACTCTCCACTGATGGTCCCCCCATTATAGTGCCAACCAGCAGCCCACAGCTGCCAACGGCATCTCCCACTTCCTGATGCGTGCCGGGGAGACTGAACATGGGCCACAGAGCAACTCGGGGCCATTGGGCGCACCAGTGAGCATGCCTGCCTCCCAGCTGCAGGCCCGGCCCTTCTCATCTCTCTGGAGAAGCACAGGGTGGCAACTCGGCGTCCAGACCAGCCTCTAGTGTCCCGACAGCATCTCTAGGAAAAGGGGCGGGAAGACGATAGCATCCTGCACGAGTTCAGGAATCGGAGCTCCGATGGGATCGAGTCAACGCCACCACTTAGGGGTCGAGGACAGAGGCGCGGGGAGCAGGGGCTCAGAGCATGGCAAGTCACACACCACCCGCGCCACACAGCTCCTGCGTCCTGCAGGAGGAGATTCTGCCGCGCACTTGTGTAGACTCCAGAAGGAAGCAAAGAGTCCCACGGGCAAAAGAGAATGATGCCAGGAAGCCCACGCACTGAGCTTCCGCTGGGCACCCATGGGAGGGCCCTTGATCCTGCCCCCCTCAACTGAAAGCCTGTTTGCTTTTACTTTGCAAACTCGTTGATCTAATTTCTTGTCCCAGAGCAGCTGAGAAGGGCCAAGAGGTTAATAAAAGGCCTCAAGAAGTGAGGGCTGGCCAGGGGTACACAGGCTTCCTCCGCGGAGGGTCAGACAGTCTATGTTTTGCCTTTACAGCTTCTCAGCTCAGCCACTGCAGTGTGTCAACAAACAGCTATGTGCCAGTGAGATGTTATTAACAACGGGAGGGGGCTGTGCTAAGCTGCTTCAGTGTGTCTGACTCTTTGTGACCCCATGGACTACAGCCTGCCAGGCTCCTCCATGGGATTCTCCAGGCAGGAACACTGGAAAGGGTTGCCATGCCCTCCTCCAGGGGACCTTTCTGACCCAGGGATTGAACCCGCGTGTCTTGCATCTCTTGCATTGGCAGGCAGGCTCTTTACCACTAGCCCCACCTGGGAAGCCTCAGGGGGCTGGCATGTGAGCCTTAGTTTGCTGACCCCTGTGTGAATCCAAAAAAACCAAAACATGGTATTAAAATAACTGGCCAAGCACAGCAGCCCGGGGCCATCAGGTGCAGGGGCAAATGGCAGACGTATCTACACAGCCCTGACACGCCTTCTGTAATGTGTCCTGGGGTCAGTGACTTGGAGGTCAACACAGACCTACAAGCCTGGCTGTTGCCTCACAAAATGGCGAGCGGGACAGACTGCCACGTGGAGGATCCCGAAGGCTTCCCACCCGGCCCACTGACACACACTAGCTTTGCCTCTGCCATCACCGAGGCACGCCTCTTCCTGGATGTCAATGACTTCCATCCTTCCATGTATCTTGCTCTCTCTTTGCTTAAGGTCCTTCTTCTCTGCTGGACTATGGGTGTGGCCAGGGCCCAGGATGGGGCTAACGGCGCCTGGTGTGCAGCAGAACAAACCATGTGTGGTCCCTCTTATGACCCAGGTCCTTGATGCCAGAAACAGGAGACACAGCTCAGAGAGGTAAACGGGTGCCTAGGGCCTTGTAGGAAGCTCTCATCCAGGGGTCCCCAGTCTCTGGGCTGCGGATCCCTACCTCCTGTCAGATCGGCGGTGGCATTAGATTAGAAATAAAGTGCACAATAAAAGTAATGTGCTTGAATCATCCTGAAACAACCCCCACTCCCCCACCTCCGGTCCAGGGAAAAACGGTCTTCCACGAAACTGGTCCCTGGTGCCAAAATGGAGACTGTTGCTCTCATTCACTGCTGGGAACGAGGTTCATGGAGGCTGAGCTCCCAGAGTGTACGTGACCCTGAGGGGCCGTCTGTCTGAAGCCACAGGGCGATGTCCAGGGCTGTCTGACCGTGGAGTTCCCAGACTTCCTCCTCTGCTGTCCTGCATCCCCAGGCCACCGCAGTAACCCACTTCTGTTCCTGCAACCCGTCCTCAGGTTCTCGCTGGAGCCTGCCAGCCACTGGGAAGCCATCAAGCGAGTGAAGGGAGGGAGCAGAAAAAGAGGCTAAGGAGATGCTGACAGATACGGAAAGCAGCTCCTGAAGAGCTCGGCATCCTAGAGACTTCTGACACCTGCCGGTAGAAGAACGCCCCAGGATGCCCACAGCGTCAGGAAGCTCTCCATCCCCTCAGCAAGCGTCCTGAGCAGCCATCGAGCCCTACTCAGGGCTGGGAAGAGGCAGGCAGTGTGGTCGCCAGGTCTGCCGGGCAGGCCCCGAGACTGACACCTCACACCCGGGAGGGACCCCCTTCTCTGGTCCAGAGGGCTCAGACTGGATTGTGCCTCAGATAACTGAGCAGCCTCAATATCTGACTTTCCAAGAAAAGCCGGCAGGTTGTCATGAGGGGGAAGAGAGCTGACACATCCTTGCAGATGATGCAGGAGGAAAATCCACAGAGTGGGCCTTTGATGGAAGGCCTGGGAGGCCCTTCCAGGGGCCGGTGGGAGACAGGGAGTGGACAGTCCCCCGCCGGCGCTGAGCGGGAGGGGGACGCTCACCCTGACTGACTGGGACAAACAGGATTTTTAAAAGCCTGGGAAAGAAAATGACAATAAAACAAACCAAGCTCAGGCTGGCTGGCGAGTTTTCAGAGGTGGGGAGTGGTGGAAATGGATTGGTAAGAGGGAGCCATTTGTTTGGGGCTGAATAAACCAGGGCAGAGCTCGGTTCAACTACAGGAGGGAAGAGGAAGTTTAGGAACTGAGAGTCCAGTGGGAGCCGAGAGCTGGAGGGGTCTGGAGTCAGGGACGGAGAGAAATGGCCTCTGGAGAGCCGGTTCCAGTGGCTCTGGGGGGAGGAGAGGGAGAGAGTCTGGACGTGAGGGCCACGATGGGTCGTGCTGTGGGTGTATCTCGGTGTGTACAGGTGTCTCAGGTTGAGGTGGGGAGGTCCTTCCATGATAAGAAACCCAATTAGGGCCAGATAGGACTTGGGCTGTAAGAAAATTGATGAGCCCCAGGCAGACGTGAAGAGGAAGGGAAGAAGAGTCAGTTGTCAGTAGGGAGAGGTCCCCTCTGCAACAAACACTGTTTATCTACCCAGCAAGTTAAAGAGTGTCCTTTGCGAAGTTCGAGAGGAGGGAAGAGTAAATTATCCTGTCTCTGGCAAAGTACAAAGCCCTGGACGTGCTTTATCTCCCGGCTGCCTCTCGGCACGTGGGGTGTGGATCTTGGCTGCATCTCCCGTGCCCCCTGGCTGCCCCCCACTGCCCCCGTTTCATTTGGAAGACAGGAAGTATGGCTGCAGCTTCTTCAGAAGCAGCAGACCTGGGGCGACGAGCACCTTGGGGTGGGTGTGGGGAATTATTGGGAGAGAAAAACAATCAAAGGTTTTCCGTCCTCGTGGGGCAAGATGGGAGAGATAAGAAAACCAGGCTTGATTTCTCTGGCTCCATTCAAGCCACCCCCCACCCCCAGTGAAACAGAAATTTTAAACAGATCAGATTTCTTGTTTCCCAACCCCTGGTGGGAAGCTGTTCCTCCAGACAAGGATGAGTTCGCACCCCATGTTTAGGGTGGCCCTCATTCAAACCAGGGCTTCCCAGGTGGCTCAGTGGTAAAGAACCTGCCTGCCAATGCAGGAGATGTAGGAGTTGAGGCTTCGATCCCTGGGTCGGGAAGATCCCCTGGCAGAGGAAATGGCAACCGACTCCAGTATTCTTCTCTGGGCAATCCCATGGACAAAGGAGCCTGGCCGGCTACAGTCCATGGGGTCACAAAGAATCAAACATGACTGAGTGACTAAACAACAATAACCACTCAATGTGGGAGAGATCAGAGGTCAGGAGGCACAGGTGGCATTACAAGGGATACACGGGCTCACGACACAAGCTTGGGGGTCAAGCTACCTCCCCCACTCTCTGCCTTGGCTTGCGAGTCTGTAAAAATGGGGATAACAACCCCCTATACTCAACAGAGCTGTGGTGGGGCTTAAGGGAGACATAATGTCTAAAGCATTTCACACAGAGCTGTGCCCTTGGTGCGTGCTAAGAGCACCAGGGACAAATGAAGGGGAGGGTGACGGAGTCGATACAGGGGACCAGGTGAGGCAGGTAAGGATGTTCCTCTCTGGCAAGTTCTGACTTTCTGAGCCAATGCAGAGCAGTCCTGGCCCAGGACTGACAGATGAGGAAGAGAGGGAAGGCCGCTGGCCCCGTCTTCCTTCTATAGGTCAAGTGGCAGAGATGGGACTGGTACCCACAGACTGATGATGCTCAGCATCCACAGACTGATGCTCTGTTCACCGGACAGGCTGCCCCAGGGCCCAGGGATGCTAGAGTTCATCCTCTCCAATGCGAAACAGGGTAGCTGCACACAGGTGTGGTTTGGACCCTGGGATTCTGAAGCAGGTTGTGTGGTGTGTGATTTCCCTGGTGGGGACCAGCTCTGCCAGTGATCATTACTACTGTGTTCTGGGGACACTCACTGATGGCATATGGGGTGGACTGGGGGGTGGGGTGGACGGTCAGTTACTGCAGCAGAGGCATCACCTGTTCTCCAGTATCCGTGTCTATTCTGATGAGGAAAAAGCGACTGGTTCTTTTAAACCAGGAGTTGGCAATCTATGGCCCACGGGCCAAATCTGGCTATTACCTCTCTGGGTCTGTAAGGTTTCAACGGAGCACAGCTCTGCCTGTCTGCTTACAGTCTGTTTAGGCCTGCTGGCGAGTCAGATGGAGCTCAGTATCTGATGGAGACCACACAGCCCACGAGGCCGAACATATTTACTCTCTGGCTCAAGGTTCTCCAGAGAAACAAAACCAATAGGTTATCTATCTATCTATCTATCTATCTATCTATCTATATGGTTTCCCTGGTTGCTCAGACGGTAAAGCGTCTGCCTGCAATGCGGGAGACCCGGGTTCGATTCCTGGGTTGGGAAGATCCCCTGGAGAAGGAAATGGTGATCCACTCCAGCACTCCTGCCTGGAGAATCCCATGGACAGAGGGGCCTGATAGGCCACAGTCCATGGGGCCGCAAAGAGTCAGACACGACTGAGCGACTTCACTTTCACATCTATCTATATATTGTGTTGGCCAAAAAGTTTATCTGGGTTTTTCCACAACATCGTAGGGAAAACGTGAATAAAGTTTTTGACCAATCCAATACATACAGGGAAAGACATTTACTAAGGCAGACTGGCCCCCACAATCTGCCACCTGCAAGCTGGGGGCGGGGAGCCAGGAAAGATAGCTCTGGTCCAAGTCCAAGGGTCGGAGAACCAGGGGAGCAATGGTGTTTAAGTCCCAGGTCAAAGGGTCAGGAACCAGGGGCCTCTGGTGTGAGTCTGGTCTGAGTTCCAAGGCCTGAGAACAAGTAGCAGCAATGTTTGGGGGCAGAAGAGCCGAGTCCCGCTTCCAGCACTGTTTTGTTCTATTGGGCTCTGGCGGAAGGCCGTGGATGGTGCGCCCCTGCCCCACTGGTGAGGTTCCTGCCCTTTACTCAGTTCACCAAGTCAAATGCTCACCCCTGCCAGAAAGGCCCTCACAGACAGAAATGATGCTTTACCAGCTTTCTGGGCACCTGGTGGCCCTGTCAAGTTGATGCTTAAAATTAACCATCACAGGCTCTTTACAGAAGTTTCACAACCGCAGTTCCAGACCAATCTCATCCTCTGGCCCAATCCCACTCCCCTCGGTCATCACATCGTCGCTGCCTGCCCTCACCTGGCCCTCACCCCAGCTCAGAACCTTCCCCCTGCACAGCCGTGTCCTCCTCACATCACCCTGAAAACCAGGTGTCGTTACCTCCTGGCTCCTTCTTGGGCTACTTGTTTTCTCTGATCAGGTATTTATAAGCAGACTTCTTTTTTCCTGTGGTTTGTAGAGATAACAGCACTTTTTTTTCAAAACAAATTGAAGATTTGCGGTACCCCTGCATCGAGCAAGTCTACTGGTACCATTTTCCCAGCAGAATCTGGTTACTTTGTGTCTGCATCACATTCTAGTAACTCTTGAAACATTTCAAACTTTTGCATCACTGTTATGCTGGTTGTGGTGGTCCTTGATCAGTGATCTTGGATGTGATGACTGTAATCATTTTGGTATTTTTAAGCAATCAGGAACTATTTATTTATTTATTTAGGCCATGCCAAGTGGCTTGTGGGATCTTAGTTCCCCAATCAGGAACTGAACCTGGACCCTCAGCAGTGAAAGCACTGAGTCAAACCCTTGGACTGCCAGGGACTTCTCAGGAAGGTACTTTTCAATTAAGGTAAGTACATTATTGTTTTAGACACAATGTGTTGCACACTTCATAGATTTTCTTAATAGCAGAGTAAACACATAACTTTTATGTGTGCTGGGAAACCAGAGAGAATGTGTGTGTGCCTCGATTTATTGTGAATCTCCTGATTGATGTGGTCTGGATCTGAACCACAGTATCTCCGAGGTCTGCCTGTTGATCAGGGGGCACTATCAGAGGCCGTGAGAAAATTCATGTCAGCTGGTAATTAGGGAGGTTTGCAGAAAGTATCATTAGGCCTCCCCCCCCTCGCCCTCCCAAGGCGACATCCACTGGAGGAGACCCTAATAGGGGATGGTTTCCCGGGAGCCTGCCATTACAGATGGCTGGGCCTAGAGACACTCCAGCAGCCCCCAACTCAGCTTTTCTAGGACTATGAGAAGAGAATATCCGCCTGAACACTCTGTCCTTGGAGGAGAGGACGCTGTGCTCAGAAGAACAGAGCACTCCCCTCTCCCTTCTCCCCACTCCCCTTCGGGGGTACAATGTTAGAAAACTGCTCCCAAACCAGACTTAGCCAAGATAGTCGATTAAGTGGAAGACAACACAAAAGAAGACAAAACAAAAAAACAGGTGCCAAGGAGTTAAGAAAACAAAACCCAGCAGGGAGACGGCAGGACCCGGGAGGGCATGTGCTCACAGCACTGTTTCTGGAGAGAAGCACAAGCCACCAGCTACAGTGGCTGCCCGTGGGGAGCAGCACAAGGGACCAGACTCTATGTCGCACACCCCCTCCCCAGTGCGGGCATGTGGCTGCAGCTGTGGCGGCCGGTCCCCCGAGGACTCCGACTCCCCCTCCCTGCCAGAGCCCCCCTCCAGTGGCCCCCACTCTGCTCCCGGTGCCTGCTCAATCCCAAGTGCAGGGCAGCCCTGGCCCTGGGGGGCAGTCCAGCTGGCAGGGCGCAGGCTCTCAGGCGAACTGTTCTGGAAAGGCCTCTGTGCCCATCTCAGGAGTCTCTGTGGGATCAGGCCCTGGTGACACAGCAGTGGCCTGGGCCGCCCCTGGGTATGACTGCTCCTTCCTAACCTCCCCTCAGTGCTCCCGGGTCACCTGCCGATCTCTCTCTTCCTACATCCTTTCTCCAAGCTTCTGGTGTGGGGAGAACCAAATGAAGATATCTGTGGCTGTGTGCTCAGCCGCTTAGTCGTGTCCGACTCTGCCGCCCCATGGACCTCATCAATGTCACTTGGTCGGACTCCCTGGAGGCCCAGTGGTTAAGAATCCGCCTGCCAATGCAGTAGATGCGGGTCCCATCCCTGGTTCAGGAAGATCCCCCGTGAAACAGGCAACAGAGCCCACGTGCCCCGACTAGTGAGTCCAAGCGCCCTGGACCTGTGCTCTGCCACGGGAAGCCCGAGCGCCACAGCTAGAGAGGGCGTGCCTGCTCAGACGCTTCAGCCGTGTCGGCCTCTTTGCGACCCTGTGGACTGCAGCCCACCAGGCTCCTCTATTCATGGGGATTCTCTGGGCAAGGATACCGGAGTGGGTTGTCGCTTCCTCCTCCAGGGGCATCTTCCTGACCCAGGGATCGAGCCCATGTCTCTTCCGTCTCCTGCATTGACAGGAGGGTTCTTTACCACTAACGCCACCTGGGAAGCCCAGAGAGCAGCTCGCTGCAACTAGAGAAAGCCTGCGTGCAGCAACAAAGACCCAGCAGCATTTGGCCTGCCAGCCAAGCATCTACATCACCTCCCAAGTGCCCATCCCCCCAATCTGCTTCGTTACACGGGCAAGCTTTGCCCTAACTGGGGCGTTGCTCTAAAGGGTGTGTGGACACGGGAGGGAGCTTTGGAACACTTATAGTCTTGGATTCCCCGCCTGGCCCTGAAAATGACTTTTCTCAACCAAGTTTCTCGGCAGCCGCGGCTACAGAAGAAAGTGATAGAACCGGAGGCAGGTACAGTTGCCACGATACAGCTGTTGCGGTCATTTAGCCTGAGCGCTGGCTCCCGTGGAATGATTTAACGATCTGTCGTGGGAATGGAGGAAGGAGAACGAGTATCATGTGGCCTGATGTCCCCACCCCCAAAAAATAATCGAAGTACCCATAGCTAGAGAAGGTTCCCGACTGGAGAGATGGAAGGCTGAGAACATTTCTTCCCAGGATCCAGGTGGGCATGCCTTCCCTATCTACCTTTGCAGCAGAGAAACGAGTGAATTAGAAAAGCTGTAGGGACATCCACTCCCAACTGTGCCTTTCCTGGCTGTCAGCTACATTCCTTTTATATCCAGAGCCTCAAGGGTCTTTATTTAAAGCTGTGCATGCGTATCCCACTCTTTGCAACCCCATGGACTGCAGCCTAAGACAAGAATACTGGAGGGGGTTGCCATTTCCCCAGCCAGGGGATCTTCCCGACTCAGGGATTGAACCCATGTCTCTTGCACTGGCAGGCAGATTCCTCACCTCTGTGCCACCTGGGAAACTTTCTTTAAAGCCACTGCCTGTCAAAGCTTTTGAGTGGCTTCCTCCCTCCTTCAGGGGCCCATGGATGGAGGAGGACGAAGCTGGGGACAGGAGAGGACAGGATGGTCAGGATGCTAGGTGGCAGTGTGGACAGAGGGTGTGGACAAGAAATGGAGCCACGTTTGTGGCACTGTGACCTCCTGTCTCCCTGACTTGAGTGGAGCTTGCTTCTAGGAGCTGGAGAAACCTGTCATTCTACAAACCACTGTTGCTCCTTACACCACTGACTCTGGAAATAACACTCACTCTGGGGGTGGTGAATGGCTCTTTTAGGTGACCAATCCATCTGGATGGAAGCCAACCCTGCCCACACAGGTGATGCAGACACCCCCTCACCCCAGGGTGTGTCCAGGACCACACCTGGCGGCCAGCACCCCAGCCGCTAAGGCTCTCATAATTGCAACTCCCGCGGTGAAACTGCCAGGCCCCATCAGTGGGCAGGGGTCCTGGGCAGTCTAGCCTAGAGCTGTCTGGGGATGTGTTGGGGGAGGAAGCTCTGAAACTGGGGTGCCAGACACAGAGTGGTGGTCATACAGGAGGAGATACAGTGCTGGGGTGGGGGGGCGGTCTCGGGCTTGTGGGGAAAAGAAGGGAAACCTCTGGACTTCCCTGGTGGTCCAGTGGCGAGGACTCCAGGCTCCCAAGGCAGGGGGCCTGGGCTCAATCCCTGGTCAGGGAACTTGATCCTCCCTGTGTAACTGAGAGTCCACACGCCACAACGAAAGATCCTCCATGCTGCAACTAAGACTCAGAGCAGCAAATAAATATTAAAAAAAATATTAAAAAAAAAAAGAAGAAGAAACTCTTCACTCCCCTTGGAATGGACAGACTAACAGGCTGCCTAGCTCTCCACATTTTAACAGGTTGTTCAGTGACATCAGCAACCTGGCCTGTGGGACTCTGGGCCGGTGGACACAGCACTGACCTGTGTGTGACCTGGCCTCCAGGCCAGGCCACTGCCACAGGGGTTCACAGAAGGGCTCTGCAGACTGTAAAGCCTCATCCCAATTGGGCATCGCTCTGTGTTCCAGTATTACACTTCGCTTCAGAGGTAAAGGACCAGGACCAGCACATTTTATTTTAAATAAGGTCATACTAAAAAAGAGTTGCAAGACAAAGCCTGTTTGGTACCAGGAAGGATGCGAGAAGGCACTGGGGTTGGGGTGAATTTAAAATGAGAACCCTAGGCAGAGGGAGATGAGAAGGCTCGGAGAATTTTGGGGAGGGGAGCTGGACCAAGACCACAGACGGCTCCAAGGAGTGACTTGGGGGTATCTTAGCCCTCAGGACTTTCAACTGTTCCCATGCCACTCGCTCTCTAAATACCGTGTGAAAACAGCTCCTACTTGAGTCCCTGCAGACACCCCGTCTCTCCCACTGGAGGCATTCTGTAACCGCCATTGTTTCCAGACACTAAAATGTCGACATCTAGTACTAAAGGTCAGGGATGCTGTTAAATGCCCCACAATACGTAGGACAGCCTCTATCACAGAAAATTATCCTGCCCTAAAAGAGCCAAAATCCTGGTCCAGAGGCCGTGAGAGCCCTGAACACACCCAGCACCCAGATCTTGGTATCTAAATACCACCACCCACTGAAAAGAATGAGGGCTTCTTGGAGACATGGCTGGTTCCAGGGCTGGAGCTGAAAAAGTGCAAGATGAATCTGCAATATCTTGTTACGCCAGAAGATAAGGAAGTACTCAAAGAGGGGAGAAAAAAAAAAAGACATGTCAAAAGGATACACCCCAGCCTGAAGGAGTTTCCACTGGCCAGACTGGGACAATTCCAATAACATACTGGATAATGATGGTCAGGGGTTATGACTCATTGAAGAATTCTTGAGCCTACACTGATAAAAATTTAAAAAATAAATATGGGCGAGGCAGGGGTAGGGGAGAGGGCAGAGAAGCTCTTCCCAGGAGACTACCAACCAATAAACGTGGGCAATAAATGAATTACAAAATCACCATTTGTTAGCCAGCACAGCAATGAATAATTCAGGCACCATCAGCGGATGCTAACCACAGTATGGCAAGCCCAGACACAGGATATTTGCAGAGCCCCAAAGCACCTCCCGAGATGAGATATTTACTATTAATATTGATAACTGCAAAGGGAACAGTAATAGGTTAACAGTGGAGAAACTTGGCAGAAACTACTTTAACCAAGTGATCAAAGAGAACATTACCTGGTGTCCAGAGGTTAAGAACCTGCCTTCTAATGCAGAGAGTCTGGGAACTAAGATTCGACACGCCACAGGGCAACCGAGCCCTCGTAATGCAACTAGCCAGATGCCTGGGCGCTGCGACCGTGGAGCCCTCTCAAAAGCTTTCGAGCCACAACTCAGACCCTGCGCAACAACTAATGAATTAAAAAGAAAGATGACAGCATCAGCAGCGGGGCAAAGCGGGGGTGCCTCCCGACACTAGGCACCTCAGAGGATGCCATTTCTGAGGTCATCGCCACCAAAGAGCCTCGATCCAACCTAATCCTGAGGAAGCAGCCTGCAGACACAGCTGGGAACATCTGCAAGACAACTGGCTGGCTGCTCCAAAACTGTCATGGTCACGGAAGGCAAAGAAATGCCAGGTCATGTCTCCGAAATGAAAGGAAACCGGGTTTCCCTGGTGGCTCAGATGGTAGAGACTTTGTCTGCAATGTGGGAGACTCAGGTTGGATCCCTGGGTCGGGAAGATCCGCTGGAGAAGGGAATGGCAACCCACTCCTGTATTCTTGCCTGGAGAATTCCATGGACAGAGAAGCCTGGTGCGCTACAGTCTATGGGGTCGCAGAGTCAAAAACAACTGAGGGACGAACACTAAAGAGATGAGTAAACTAAATGTAACATGATCCTGGATTGAATTTTGACTCAGACCTGGCCCCTCCGCCCCCTCCCTAAATAAAGGACATTATTAGGACAACTGACAAAATGTGAATAAGGTCTGTAGATTAGATAAGGTGACTGCATCCAAGAAAGTTTCATGGGTTTTGAGAACTGCACTGCAATGATAAAAACAACTCTGTTTTTGAAGAAATACATTCTTACTTAAGTTTTAAAAAAAAAAAAAAAAAAAAAAGCCAGTACCCAGAGGCTCCACTTTACTTGGGCTGCGATGAGGCTCTGTCTGCCTCACTGTTAAAAGCCCCCGAGGTGATCTGGGTGTGCAGCCCACCCTGCTGTTGGTTCCCCGACTTACTGCCCACCCCCCACCCCCCATCACCCATCCAAGCTGGGGACAGAGAGACAGCACAGAACATTGCTCTGTTGAGATTCTGGGTTGGGGGGACTTACCACTACACCCATGATGCTTTTTGTATAAACTCAATGCTCTAAAAAACACCCCCCTTGAAATACCGTTATATAAGCAGTTTGTTTAATGACACGCATGCAACAGTCCTAAGAAGCCAGCATCTGATCACCCAAAGGGAATCTGAGACAGCCATGTGGCCACTTTGCATGTTTCAGCCCCAGCTTCGTCTAGCTTTAAAGGCGATCTTCCAGGTTCACATTCCAGGGGCCACTGACTCAGCTGATGACATGGGTTCATGAAAAACACTTTTCACTGTTCAGATGGCTTTAGATTCTTGGCAGGTACAACAATCACTACAGTTTCCTTACATCTGTACCCTGTACTTTTCCAAAGTCCCTTTTCATGCGTTCTCTCTTATGATTCTCAGGAAAACATCTGAGATGGGAGAATGGTTATCACTTCCACCCATTTAACAGGTGAGGAGACGGAGGCTCCGAGAGGATCGGTGAGCAGAGTGACTGAGACTTTGGCCTCTGACAGGTCTGGGTTTTAACCCTGTCTTCCCTCCTTCTGGCTGCAGGTAAGGGCTGTCACCTCTCTAGTCTTCATTTTTTTCTTATCTTTACAATGGAGATAAAACATCGACCTCCTGGGACTCCGGTAAAGAATAAATATAAAAAGGGATGTGCAAAGGGACTTCTCTGGAGGTCCAGTGGTTAAGACTCCTCGCTTCCAATGCAGCAGTCTTGGGCTTGATCCCTAGTCAGGAACTAAGATCCCACATGCAGTGTGGTGCAGCCAAGAAAATGAAACATTTATTTAAAAAAAAAGGATGCGTTTAAGACTTTAGGTTGGCGCTGGGCATACAGTCATGACTAAAAACAAAATTAAAGCAGGTATTTTTTTTTTTTTTTAGTTTTATTTTTGGCTGCTCTGGGTCTTCCGTGCTCCGCTCAGGCTTTCTCTGGTTGCAGCGAGCAGGGCATACTGTCCAGCTGTGGTACAAAGGGTTGTGGAGCACAGGCTCGAGGGCATGTGGGCTTCAGGGGGTGTGGCTCCTGGGCTCTCGAGCGTTGGCGCAGAAGTTGTGGTGCATGGGCTTAACTGCTCCGAGGCATGTGGGATCTTCCCGGACCAGGGATCAAACCCTTGTCTTCTGCATTGGCAGGCGGATTCTTTACCACCGAGCTACCAGGGAAGCCCCCAGGGCAGGGATTTTTAAGGGAAGAGGCACCCCTTGCCCAGAAGGGGGCTGCTTTTGGTTGTCACAATGAAGGTAGGAACATCAGTGGCACTGATTAAGTGGCAGCTTTACAGATGAAATACCCCTCAGACGCCCCTCATCCCATGCCGACAGCAGCCCTATTTAAAAACACTGGCACACTCACGGCTCCTCTGCTGCTTCCTCTGCAAATAAGGTCCCTTTCCCTACAGTCCAGGGTTTCTCCACGCTGGCACCACCCACGTCTTATGCAGGATAATCTATTGTGGGGTGGCCGTCCTGTGCCCTGGAGGATGCCTGGCCTACACTTGAGGCCGCTGGCACCTTGCACACTGACGACCAAGCACGACTGCAGACACAGCCGAGCGTCCCCAGTGGGCACATGCGCCCCTGGTGAGCACTCGCTGCTGATGCTGTTTAGTTAGTTGCTCAGTCATGTCAGACTCTTTTGCGACCCCATGGACAGCAGCCTGCCAGGCTCCTCTGTCCATAGGATTCTTCAGGCAAGAATACTGGAGCGGGGTGCCATTTCCTTCTCCAGGGGATCCTCCCGAACCTGCACTGGCAGGTGGGTTCTTTACTGCTAAGCCACCAGCGAAGCCCCAGTGACCACTTGCACTAGAGATAAACAGAGGCATCCTGAGGGTGTAGCCCTTTTCCGTTCTCTGGGCACCAACGGGTGAGGGAACTCTGCAGGGAGGAGGTGGGCACCCGGCTGTAACGCCCAAACCATCTCAGCCCCAAGTCTGACTGCAGCGGCAAAAACCCAAAGTAAGAGACCCCCATCGTGGCAGTCTGAGTCGATGTGGGAATTTTTTGAGGGGAGGAAACAAGAATGACACACGGGCTCCCTTGCCTGGTACATAAAGATTACATTCTCCTGCGGTCACTGCGTCTTTCCGACTACCCCACGGGTCCTCGATTTAAGGCAGAAGTGAGCTTGCTTCCTGATCACGAAACAGCTGCTCTCTGGTGTTGCTCACATTTTTCTCTCCCCCACCCCGCACCCCAGTACTTGAAGAAAAAGAAAAGAAAAGAATGAATTTTAAACTGCTTAGGTAAAAGGCAGTGAATACAAAGCATTATTTATTCCCTGCTTGGATGCACGGTGCTTAGAAAGAAACACGTGGAACGACTGATATTACAGAGAAAAGGAGACTCTTCAGGGGAGAAGGGAAAACACACACACATTCCTCTGCACTTCAGTTGAGCAGAGGGAGGAAGAAAAAAAAAAAGCCACCGTAATTGATCGGAGTGCTTGGTTCTGCTCCAGGCTCGAGGCTGCATCCAGCCCAGCTTTGCGGGCTGGCAGCTGGGAGCCCGGGAGTGGTAACCTCGCTAATTCAATAAATGAACTCTGACAAGCCTAAATGGTTGTTTGGATGGATCCTCTTCATCCTCCCCACCCTCGCTGCCCAAAAACCTCCAATAAAATAAATTACACAAAATGCGAGACACAATCTGAGTCTTTTACGGCAGTCTTCTCTAGCAAGAGTCGGAAAACATGCTGTGGATTCCGGACGCCGCCGGGCTGAGAGCTGGGGTCGGCTGCCTTGGGGCCTCGAGTGGCGGGGGTGGCCTCCCTTCTCTGCTTTTTTGTTTGCTTTTTCTCCCCTTGGCGCCCTGGTCCCCCAGTCCCTGGCTGGGGCGGGGGCGAGGCGGGCTGGGATGTTATTCGGCACGCTGCCATGGGTGTCTTCAGCCAATCGGAGGCGATGGCAGCTGCCTGCGCCTTGCTGACAGCTGCTGTCAAAACACTCTCACGACCGGCGGCTCGATAATAGCTCGAAAATGAGATACAAATGAGTGACTTCGTGAGCGGGGACGCGCCGCTGTCCTCCCCCACCCCGCGGGCTTCCGGGTGCGGCGGGGAAGGGTCAGGGATGCTAGCGATATGAGCGCTGGCCCGGGAGGAGGGCTAAGGAAAAACCCCAAACCACCAAGACGTGCAAGATGGTCCTCATTCTATTCCCCTTAAAGGGGGTCCCACGGGATTTCAGAAGGGGCCCACCATCCTTCCCCAGAGGGAATGCTGCCCACTCCAAATGTGGCTGGATGTGCCGGTGGTGCGGGGTTTCTTTTCTGTCCACCCGTCCAGGGAGGCTGATTCGGAAGCCCCAAGGAGAGAGCCGGGGAGGGGGAGGCTCCTTCCCGGGATGCCTCACACCCCCACCCCCCACCCCCTCACATCACCATCTGCTGGGCTGTGTTTTTATTTATCAAGCCAACTCTTTCCTTCAAACTTAGGCTGTTACTCCCCTGGGGAAGCCAACAGGAGCACAGCTTGTATAGAAAAGCACAAATAAACCCCGGGGAATACAAAGTGTGTGGTCAGCACTTCCCTGTATTCCCTAGGATGGAGGGGGCTTAGAAAGGATCTGAAACTCCCTTCTCATTGGCTGGGACCAGCCCTCGCTGAGATTTAAGGCAGCGCTGGGATCCTCCAGGTGGGAGAGGAGGCAGAGGCCGTAACATTCATTCACTTGAGGATACAGAACGCCTCTGAAAATTCCAGAGTACACGCCACACTCTGGAGGCCCTTAGAAATCCACTGTGACTTTTTTTTTTCTTAAACTATTTTGGGTTGAGCTTGGCTATATTCAGAGAAGCTGAGGTGACGGCTCAGGCTGGGGTGAAATTAAAAAAAAAAGCGTTTTTGCAAACAAGCCATTGAAGGGACTTTATTTAAATTCAAGGTAGGCAGAGTATAATTGTCCCAGGGAAGTGCAATCATGCTGCCTGGATTAAAACCTCTTCCACATGACTCACTCTCTTTCTTCCCACTCATTTCTCTGCAGAAAGCCTTTATTCCCCCGTCCATGTGTCGGGTAAACATTTAGCTTACTCCGTTGTGTGTGCGACAATGCGCGTCTTGAATAACCCCGTCTGTGTCACCCGTGCCTACTTTAAAGAGTAAACTCCCATAAAGAAAGGATCAGCCCGGTGTAACTTACTCTGTGAGCTGAGCCATTATAGGAAGCTTTTAAGTGCCGCACTCGGAAGGACAAGAGGCTCTCAACGTCCCGTGAATAGGTGAGGAGCCTGTTTGGGGGCCACGTCAAACCTCACCTAGAGAGCCGGGGAAAGGACGCAGACTAGAACTCGGGCTTGGCTTAGTTCTGCCACTTAACCAGCCACGAGACCCCAGGCGAGGCACTTAACCCCGCTGACCTGTGTCCTCATGTGTGAGACGGTGATATTAATACCTGCCCTGACTACAGAGTCGAATGAAAGAGGACGTGGGAAGGCGCCCGCCAAGCCAGCTGCTGTGTCTCATGGTGCGGAGGGGGGCAGTTTTCCTTGGCTTGTGCTCGGTATTCCAAAGGCTCTGGGATGAGGTGACTTTTCTAATCAGAAGAGAGAATTTTAAAAAGAGTAAAACTCTGTCTTGGGACTTTCCCTGGTAGTCCAGCAGTTAAGACTCCATGCTCCCCATGAGGGGTCCCCAGTTTGATCCCTGGTTGGGGAACCAGGATTCCCCATGCCATAACTAAAGATCCCGCATACCACAACTAAGACCCAGTGCAGCCAAAGCAACAACTTTGCCTTACTAATAACAGAGAAAGATGCAATAGAGTTTGAATATGAAACAGTTTTGAAATTCTGTACAGTGCTGAGCAGAAAAAAAAAAAGAAAACCCCACTAAAGTGGTATATTATCCGGGCTCTACTGAATGCAAATAGATCTTTTTTTTAAGGGTTGGCTTTGGAGTTCAAGGGCAATAGGGAACAGAGAGAAAGCTAGGAGCCACTCAGAGGATCTATTACAAGTGAACTGGGTCTTGAGTCTGACCAGAATATTTCAAGAAACATCTTCCACCCTCCTGGCCCCTGAAACTCAGAGCAATGGATAGCCATCTTCTTCTATCTTATTTTGAAGAACTACTTTTCCTTCTGAATCTAAAGCGACCTTCATGCTCATATAGGCAATCTGCCGGGACGCACAGTAATGCAGAAATGGAAATAAGAAGTGACAATACACCCACCAACAGCGACTGTTATTCTGGAGCACTTCCTTCCTGTCTTTTTCTACCCATGCTTACTTGGAGATCACACTGTACCCTATTTGGATTCTTGCTTCTTTCACTTAATTGCTGGACAAAAGCATTTCCCCTCTCGTCTGCGTTCTTTATGAACGCTGTTGATGTCTCTCCGGCATTCCATTCAAAAATTTACTCAACCCATCCTCTCTCACTGCTGGGTATTAACAGTGCTTCCAGTTTTTCACTGCCCTGAACAATTCTTCATGGCAGATCCCTGTGTACCAAGTTCGTCCCTCAGTTCAGTTCAGTCACTCAGTTGTGTCCGATTCTTTGCGACCCCATGAATCGCAGCACGCCAGGCCTCCCTGTCCATCACCAACTCCCGGAGTTCACTCAGACTCATGTCCATCGAGTCCATGATGCCATCCAGCCATCTCATCCTCTGTCGTCCCCTTCTCCTCCTGCCCCCAATCCCTCCAGCATCAGAGTCTTTTCCAATGAGTCAACTCTTCCCATGAGGTGGCCAAAGTACTGGAGCTTCAGCTTTAGCATCATTCCCTCCAAAGAAATCCCAGGGCTGATCTCCTTCAGAATGGACTGGTTGGATCTCCTTGCAGTCCAAGGGACTCTCAAGAGTCTTCTCCAACACCACAGTTCAAAAGCATCAATTCTTTGGTGCTCAGCTTTCTTCACAGTCCAACTCTCACATCCATACATGACCACAGGAAAAACCATCCCTACCTCTGATCATTTCTTTAGGATAAAACTCTAGAAACATAATCACCAGATCAAAAGGTATGAACATTTCCCTACTGTGCTGTCCAGTATGGCAGCTACCACCACATGTGACTACTTCAAATTGAAAGGAAAAACATTTGCTATTAAGGGTCAACTAAACAACACTGAGATTCAGTTCCTCAGCTGCACAGGCCATGTTTCAAGGGCTCAATGGCCACATGGAGCTGATGGTCACTGGAGTGGACACATTTCCACCGTCGCAGAGAGTTCTACAGGACCGTGCTGCCCTCAGAATGCACCACACACTCACAGCACGGGCAGGTGCACTAACAAGCTCGGCACCGGGCCTCCCGACCTGGCAGCATCCTCCTTCTTTCATCCCCCTCTTTCTAGCCCTTTCTCTCCACTTAAACTTGAGACTTCTCAAGACGCTCAGTGATGCACGTTATCCCAAAGGGCAGATGAGATAAGACTCCATGAAAGTAAAAGTGAAGTCGCTCAGTCGTATCCGACTCTCTGCAACCCCATGGACTGTAGCCTACCAGGCTCCTCCGTCCATGGGATTTTCCAGGCAACAGTGCTGGAGTGGGTTGCCATTTCCTTCTTCAGGGGATCTTTCTGACCCAGGAAATCGAACCCAGGTCTCCCGCATTGCAGGCAGATGCTTTACTGTCTGAGCCACCAGGGAAGAGTCCATGAATATAACTCAAAGTTGTCTTGTGCTCGTTTTAAAGTTTTGTGTAAACTCTGTATTCTATTCCAAAGAGGGCTGTAAATTTGTGCAAAAACATAAATAAATTAAAAAAAAATTCATCTTGCCAGTCCTGTGGGAGCCCTCCATGGGAGCAGTATCTCTTTAGAGGGCTGGACGATAGCTTAAGAATTAGCAGGCGCTGGTGCTTTTTCCCCTCCCTGCTCTGACTGCTACGGAGCTCAGACTTGAGTATCCCTTTACTGAAGGACTCCCCAGTATGGGAACTGTAGTATAATTTTCTTCCAATTGACAGTTTTCTTACATTTCTTCAGTGACTGAACTAAGGTCTTACTCCTTCTGCAAGTGGATGAGGAATCTACTTGTAAATAGAGAGAAAAAGACAAGGTCCCTTTACAGATTCCTAGGCAAGCTGCTGGCACTTTGAAGTTCCTTCAGCTCTCAGAGATTCCTTTCCCCCAAAAAAGGAAGAAACTGCACATCTATTCCTTCAAATGAGTGAAGGTCTGGGCTGTGACAAAGGCCAGTGGCGTCTGACCGCAGAGTCCAAACTCTGGCTGACAGTGCTCTGCAGAAGCTCAAGTGGGACACGCCCAGTGGGACGATGTTAAAGGCCAAGCTGGGGGGCCACCACCCCCAGATGTCCCTGAGCTTTCCGATGCTGGACAAGGACTGTCTCTTTCTCTAAGCCTGCTTTTCTGGCCAGAGGACAAGGTCTGTCACAGGGGACAGGCACACAATGAGAGTCGCTGAGGCCAGCAGCCAGGACGCCCTGTGAACTAAGGTTTCTACCAGCGCACAGTGATAACTGATATCTTCAATGATGACCCAGGGTCCTGCAGGCCTCAATCAGCAAACATTCAATGACACTCCATGGAGTTCCAACATGATTCTATTCTAATTCCTCGGAAATCGGTCATCTATGCTATCAGTGGTAATTCTCCATTTACCTGAATGATGGGAGTGCCTGGCAGCCCTGTTGGGTTGGAGGGAGTTATACATCAGTCTGTAAACGATGACTGAGCAGGCTGCTGCAGGGAGGAAATTCAGCCTGGGCTGGGGAGTCAGAAGGGCTTTGCCAACTCATGGCTCTGTGACTGTCTCTACTCTACACTTCACTTTCCTCATCTGTAAAATGGGCTGCATGATTCCCACGGAGCAAAGCGATGACATAGCACATTGAGAAGAACAAGGCAGAGCTACAGGGACTAAGCTGGAAAGATCGCCAAAACACACTTCAGGAGGGAAAAACTCTTCACGATCCGTGAAACATGGCACCATTTTGGTCTAAATGGACCAATGCGATGGTGTATGCTGTCTTTAGGTTCAAACATATATAGGATGCATGAGAAAAGACCTACAAGAGGAGATACGGGTAGGGGTGGGTGGGTGGCCAAATGGATCATGTAAATTTCTCTGGAGTGGCAATGGTTAAACGTTTGGCTTTCAAGCTTTCTTTCAATAAGGAAAACCTATTTCACTTTTAGTTGTGCAACTAATTTTTTTTAAAGGAAAAAATTAATAAAAAGGGAGATCACAAACATGAGTGCATGGAACTGACGGTCGCATGGAAGGTATTCAATTAAGGGTGAACAATTACTTAGGCTAAACTGAGTAAAAATGTTGTTTTTGCCAGTCAAAACTGACATACTGGCATGCTCATACAGTTTAACCCTCTATCTGCACGCTAAGGTGTACCCCCAGTCCTGCCAGATGGTCAGAGGTGGCTAGGAGGAAGAGAATTAAAACAAACCACAGCAAACCAAGTCAGTGGAAGGACTGATGCTGAAGCTGAAACTCCAATACTCTGGCCACCTAATGTGAAGAGCTGACTCATCAGAAAAGACCTTAATGCTGGGAAAGATTGAGGGCAGGAGGAGAAGGGGTCAACAGACAATGAGATGGTGGGGTCGCAGAGTCGGACACAACTTAGTGATTAAACAGCAACACCACCACCACCAAACCACACACACAAAATGCTGGGCCCAGGGTTCACACACCTTCCCTGAAGGGTGCTGTGTTCGCCTGTCCCAGGGCAGGGAAAGCTGCTGTGGGAGCTCTGGGGATTCCACAACCAGGGGAGCATGTACAATCAAAGGCATAGGGTGTCAAGGCCATCCTCTGCACAAGTCAGGTGGTCAAGGCCACTCCCTCTCCCCAACCCCAGAGTTGAGACCTCAGGTACCGGCCTTCGCCAAGAACCCTGTGAGGCACATGGACACTCAAGTGAATGCATTTTCTTCTAAAGACTTTTATGTTATGGATGCTTCACGATACCCCTTTGAGATGACTGTGGGCGGCCCAAGGTTTTACAAAAAAATCTCAGCTGGGAAGTCAGTGTTCTGAAATGCATTTTACAAGCGAGCAGAGGTGGAGTGAAGGGAGGCAGAAAGGGAAGCTTAGCCATCGAGGACACCAATCCCACACGTGCAACGCATAAAGAGTTAAGAAGAAATGGAAGTGTGGGGCGGGCACAGCCTTTCTGGTTAAATTATAATGAAACAATCTCCTTTCTTTATCGAGCTGTGACTTGTAGGCCACAGCTTCCGAAACGTTCTTGGTTCATGCCTGGTGTCCTTGACACTTCAGTAATTTTCTCATGGCATTCCTAGGTCATAAGAGACACCTAATCGTTTGGTTATAACAGCTTGGGCTTCCCTGATGGCTCAACAGGTAAAGAATCTGCCTGCAATGCAGAAGACACAGGAGATGCAGGTTCAATCCCTGGGTCGGGAAGAGCCCCTGGAGGAGGAAATGGCACCCCACTCCAGTGTTCTTACCTGGGAAATCCCATGGACAGAGCAGCCTGGTGGGCTACAGTCCACAGGGTCACCAAGAGTCAGATATGACTGAGCACTGAAAGAGATGGGATACCAGACCACCTGACCTGCCTCTTGAGAAATCTGTATTCAGATCAGGAAGCAACAGTTAGAACTGGACATGGAACAACAGATCGGTTCCAAATAGGAAAAGGAGTACGTCAAGGCTGTATATTGTCATCCTACTTATTTAACTTCTATGCAGAGTACATCATGAGAAATGCTGGGCTGGATGAAGCACAAGCTGGAATCAAGATTGCCAGGAGAAATATCAATAACCTCAGATATGCAGATGAACCACCCTTATGGCAAAAAGTGAAGAAGAACTAAAGAGCCTCTTGAAGAAAGTAAAAGAGGAGAGTGAAAAAGTTGGCTTAAAGCTCAACATTCAGAAAACGAAGATCATGGCATCCGGTCCCATCACTTCATGGCAAATAGATGGGGAAACAGTGGAAACAGTGGCAGACTTTATTTTTCTGGGCTCCAAAATCACTGCAGATTGTGACTGCAGCCATGAAATTAAAAGACGCTTACTCCTTGGAAAGATAGTTTTGACCAACCCAGACAGCATATTAAAAAGCAGAGACATTACTTTGTCAACAAAGATCTGTTTAGTCAAGGCTATGGTTTTTCCAGTGGTCATGCATGGATGTGAGAGTTGGACTGTGAAGAAAGCTGAGCGCCGAAGAACTGATGCTTTGAACTGTGGTGTTGGAGAAGACTGTTGAGAGTCCCTTGGACTGCAAGGAGATCCAACCAGTCCATTCTAAAGGAGATCAGTCCTGGGTGTTTATTGGAAGGACTAATGCTGAAGCTGAAACTCCAATACTTTGGCCACCTGATGTGAACAGCTGACTCTTTGGAAAAGACCCTGTTGCTGGGAAAGATTGAGGGCGGGAGGAGAAGGGGACGACAGAGGATAAGATGGTTGGATGGCATCACTGACTCAATAGAGATGGTTTGGGTAGACTCTGGGAGTTGGTGATGGACAGGGAGGCCTGGCGTGCTGTGGTTCATGGGGTCGCAAAGAGTCAGACACAACTGAGTGACTGAACTGAACCAAACCGAGGATGTTATAACAGCTTAACAGTCTAAACCATTAATGTGCCTTTTGCTTAGTCATTCAGTCATGTCCGACGCTTTCTGACCCCATGGACTGTAGCCTGCCAAGCTCCAAGCCTCCCTCCTCCATGGGGATTCTCCAGGCAAGAATACTGGAGTGAGTTGCGATTTCCTCCTCCAGGGGATCTTCCCAACCCAGGGATCGAACCCAGGTCTCTCACATTGGAGGTGGATTCTTAACTATCTGAGCCATCAGGAAGCCCATACAGTTGGCACCATGACGTGTAGCTGTGTAGCTGTGTTTTTCTTGAAAAGCCCAGTGCATCTCTGAGGTCACTGAGGTACCCTGAAGAGCCTCGGGACACAGTTTGGGAAGCACGCCACTTTCACTTTCATCCCCTCACTGAATCCTCCCAATAACCGACAGGTGTGTACTATGGTCTCCATTCTACAGATGCAGACACTGAGATGTGGGTATTTAAATGACTTGTTCAAGTCTGACAGCTGCTGATGAGGGGCCAACAGTGAAACAGCAATCTGATGGACTCCCAGGGTTGCCACATACAGTGGTACAGGTTGAATACTGCACAGTTCTGGAAGTGCCACAGGCTACAGTGCGTGGTGCTCTGAATTATGAAGCTAACGGGTGGTGATGGATTTAGCACAAGCCTCCAGCTCTGACAGCCCCTATGCTGAGCAGCCCCTCGCTTTAATTTTAACGTCTACAATTGTCTTGGCCCCCATCTTTTCCCAACAAATTCGGAGTGGGGAGGGCAAGCTACAGAGCTCCAAAAGCTTCCCTGAACTCTGCATGACCAAGTGACTCCTCCTGCACGAAGTGCATCAGAAACAGTAGCATCTCAACTGTAAGCGGGCTCGCTAGAGGAAAAGATCTACGGGTCTAAGTGGACCCCCCGAGTGCCTTGGGCCTGGGATTTGTACTACAGGAAAAGCCTACTTCATAGAACTGAGTTTCTCGTTGTAAGCTCTGCTGCCTCTCGGTTTGACCTGGGGACATGTACGAGGGTAGGGGCAGCGATATGGGCAGGATTAGCTACTTTTGTAGGATAATTTAAAAATTTTCTGTTTGTATTCAGAAAATGTAATTTGTTTTAAATTAATCTTTATCGGGGTATAGTTGCTTTACAATGTTGTGTTTGTTTCTGCTGTACAGCAAAGTGAACCAGCTATATGTTTCATATATCCCCTCTTTTTTGGATTCCCTTCCCATTTAGGTCGCCATCCAGTGTTGAGCAGAGTTCCCTGTGCTGTACAGCAGTTCTCAATAGTTCTCTATTTCATACGTATGTATATATGTCAATCCCAATCTCTCAATCCATCCCGCTCTGTAGTTTTTAATATATGCATACATATGTGAATTATAACAGTGCTATGGAGAGTCCTGGTACTAGAGTACTAACCTCAAAAGACCTGTACCGGGGTAGACAGTACTTGGGGTAAGAACAGATGCTGTTTCATGCTGAACTTATCTTTAAACGCCCCAACTTGCAACAAGAAAACTATTAGCCGGAAGGAACAATGAAACACTTCTCTGTCCTCAAGTCAACAAGAAACTGGTTGTCCTATTCATTGATATTTTCAGTGACACTATAATGCTAACTTTTAAGTGATGGAGATGGCTTTACAGAATCACTGAGTGATGCTTCCTGAAAAGGCACATCTGATGACTGGCTGAGATTCTGGTAAAAGAGGTCTGATTATGCTGCACTGGCAAATAAATCCTTCCCCTCCTGCCCATACTTACTTATGCAAACAAGCATCCTCCACATTAGTATGACTGACGGAAAAGTAGGGAAACTGACTACAGATCTGGACCTGCGGCAACATCTTCCTCATATTAAAACCCACATTCTGAATTTGGTTTCCACAAAATAACATCATCCATCACACTAAAAAAAATGTTGTTAATTTGAATGTTACTGATTTTGAATTTTGTTTGTATTTAATGTGAAAATATGTTTGGTTATATGGTCCTAAGAGAACCGTAAGTGTTAAGTTGTTGGTTGATGCTGGGGTTTACATTTGTACACAGTTAAGTAACATCATAATAAAAATATGTGTATCACTGCTGTACAGAGAAGGGCCATGAGATTTTTCTTTTAAAAGCAGGGCTGTTTATATATTTCTCAAGTTTGAGAAACAAGGCCATGGCCCGTGATTTTACAAAATGCTCCTTTAGAATGTAAAACCTTTCTGGAGGCCTTCGTGCTGTTAAGCTCCCTCACTTCTGAGTATCCTTGGGTAGGAGCAGAAAGATAAGCTAAGTCTTCTAAGAGCGTCAGGAAGGCTGGGAATAAGCAGTGCCCTCCCAGTGTACTATGGGAGTTCTGGGTACCAGATACAGCATTCTCTGGACTGGAGAAGGGCCAAGCGCTTCACCAATAACATTGACCTCGTCCTTATGGCAAACTGGAAACAGCTGTTAACCCTGCCATTCTACAGAGATGAACGGACTTCCCTGGTGGCTCAGCAGTAAGGAATCCGCCTGCAGTGCGGGAGACAATGCAAGAGATTTGGGTTCGATTCCTGGGTCAGGAAGATCCCCTGGAGGAGGGCATGGCAACCCACTCCAGTATTCTTGCCTGGAGAATCCTATGGACAGAGGAGCTTGGTGGGCTACAGCCAGCTGGACACGGCTGAAGGGACTTAGCATGCACCCAGGCACAGAGATGAACACTGAGCCCTGGAGAAGCTGAGTCACCAGACCAGCCACGTGTACGATCTGCCCTCTGCCACGAGGGTTCTAATGGAGTGAATCCTGGATCCACTTCTCCCTAAGCCAAGATAGTCCCTCCCCTTTCGGGAGTTCACGTTGGTTTCTGTAACCTAGCACCTGGCACAGTCCCTGCCTCGTGAGAAACACTTTGTAAATATTTGCTAAACCCACCAGGTATTTCTTAACTAAAAAGCAGGGTGGCAGAACCCCCTTTCCATGGAAAGCTCTGAAGTGGGAAAGGATTCAGAAGCTGCTCTTGCTCTGAGGCGTCCCAAGATTTCCTGGGGCTCGTTCAGCGCCAGAGTGCAGGAGACACGGAGCACAATTACCCGAGGCAACAATGAGCCGACTGCCCTCCTGCAAACCCAGACAAAGCGCCGAGACCTTGTAACTGAAAAGGCACTGAATGCGAAGCGAGGAGGTGGGGGCAGGCTGCTGCGGGCGGGAGCCAGTGCACAGAGCTTCCTTCCCACATCCTCACCTCAGAACTGCATGGTTCTCCCCAGGGTGCCCCATTCCACTGTTGGGCTTCATCAGCCTACTCTGGAATGAGTCTGGGCATGGAGAGACAGGAAATATCGGCTGGCTGGAAGACCAGATCTACAGAATCGCAAAGGAAGGTAGAGAACAACCACAGGAAGAAACAGCCTCTCAACTTCTCAGCTCATTCTTATTTTTTTAGAGAGGAGAGCGAAGCAGGCTTTCACACAGGCCAGGGTTTGGAACTGCACTACCACTCAGTCCAGCAGATGGAAATGTAAGAGCTCCAGCGACGGGTGAGAAACACCATATTCCTCGGTGGATACCTGCAGCTGCTTGCCTATCACAGATGCTGCGCCCATGTCAGTGGCAGACATTGCTAGTCAATTACAGTGCCGTTTCCTGCAGAGCCCAGGCAGCCTCACAATCCTCTGAGACCAAACTCCAGCAGCCACGACCAACGGGTTTGTGCTGGCTCGTGAGAGGAGGAAGCCCTCTGCTCCGCTGGTCTTGCCCAATCCCATCACTGAGTCACTCAATAGACAGACTCTCCCAGAAGTCACCAAGGTTATGGAGCGGGTGCTGGCGGAGCTGAGCCAGAATTCTCCCGACTTCCTGGCCGGGCGTTCTCACTTGGAAAATCACACTGGCTCCTTTCCAAGCTCACAGCTGACTTCTGATGACTGGGGGACAAGGACAGTGTGGCAAAGGAGAACTCAGGTGACCCAAGTACCTCTTATGGGCAAGTGCCACAGTCACTTTTACAGCCTCTGACCGCCCCTGAGTAGACGTATTATTGGTAGAGAGGGAACAGGGTCATTAAAGAAACAAACAGAAGCAGAGTCTGGCGTGGATTTCTGTAGGCCTCTGAAGTGAAGACAGCATCGCCCAGCTCACATGTCAACCAGATCCCTAGGGGCTCCCTGCCTAGCCTGCAGGACTGACGACCTGGAGATGGATCTGCAGATGGACAAGAGCCTAAGGAATCTACCTGCTGGTTCCCTAGCTCTCCGAAAAGGGTGCAAAAACACATAACCTGTTCACTCACACTGCAAACAACTGAAGCTTACTATTTTTCTGTAGCCAAGTTTATGCATAAACCTGGTGGCTCAGATGGTTAAGAACCCCCTATAATACATGAGACCTGGGTTCGATTCCTGGGCTGGGAAGATACCCTGGAAAAGAGCATGGCCACCCACTCATGTTTTCTTGCCTGGAGAATCTCATGGACAGAGGAGCCCAGTGGCCCACAGTCCATAGGGTCGCAGAGAGTTGGACGTGACTGAAGCAACTTAGCACATCACAGAGGACTTCCCTGGTGGTCCAGGGGCTAATACTCCATGCTCCCAAACACCAGTTTTGCATGTATCCATGTATGTGAATATTCTGTTCTGTGCAATTTTATCGCATGTAGACTCGTCTGCCCACACAAGACACAGAGCCGGCCCATCACAGGATCCTCCCCTTCTTGCCTACCCAATCCCAGGACACCAGCCATCTGCCCTCCACCTCTGTCACCCAGTCATTTGAAGAACGTTACAGCAATGGGATCAGGCAGTGTGCAGCCTCTGGGGATGAGCTCTTCACTCAGGGGAACTCTCTAGAGATCCTCTGGATTGCTGCCTGTGTCAATGTCTATTCGTTTTTGGCTGCTCTGGGTCTTCAATGCTGCATGGGCTCTTCTCGAGCTGTGGCGTGTGGGCTTCTCATTGCAGTGGCTTCTGCTGCAGGACACGAGCTCTAGGGCACGCAGGCTTCAGAAGCTGCGGCTCCTGGGCTCCAGCAGCTGCCGCTCCTGGGCTCAGCTGCTCCAAGGCACGTGCAATCTTCCCGGACTAGGGATCGAACCTGTGTCTCCTGTATGAGCAGGCAGATTCGTTACTACTGAGTTATCAGGGATCTGTTCTTTAAAAAAAAAATCACTAACTAATTAAGTTGGGGGTGGTGGTGGCAATGGGTCTCTGTTGCTGTGCACAGGCTTCCTCTACTGTGGGGACTGGGGGCTACTCTCTAGTCACGCTGCGCGGGCTTCTCACCACGGTGGCTTCTCTTGGTGCGGAGCACGGGCTCTAGAGCTTGGGCGCGGGTGCCCAGAGGCATGTGGAATCCTCCCAGACCAAAGGCTGAACTCGTGTCCCCTGCCTTGGCAGCAGATTCTTAACCACTGGGACACCAGGGCATCTTGTTTGTTCCTTTTTACTGCTGCATCATATTCCATTGTCCAAATGCATCGCAGTTTAACCATGTGCCCACTGAAGGACATTATGAATGAAACAGGCATGAACTTGTGTGTGCTTCTTCCTCCCTTCCTTCCAACAGCTTATCGAGATGCAATTCACATACCATACAATTTGCCCAAAGTGTACAATTCCACAGCTTTTAGTGTGTTCAGAGTTGTGTAACCATCACCACAGCCATTTTAGAAAATTGCATCAGCTTTCATATCCCTTTGCCATCACCCGCAATCTCTGCCCCATCCCTAAACCACCATTAATTTACTTCCTTTCTCGGTTTGCCTCTTCTGGACGTTGATTATAAATGAAATCGTCTGATATGGGGTCTTTCGTGTCTGGCTTCTTTCGCTTAACATGTTGTTTTTGATTTCACCCATGGTGTCACAGCCAACAGTACTGCATTCCTATTTATGGCAGAGTAACATTTCAGTGTGGAGACAGACTACATTTGGTTTATCCACTCATCAGTGGTTAGACATGTGTAAACTTTTTTTCTTTTTTGGCGGTGCTGCGCGGCTTGCGGGATTTTAGTTCCCTGGTCGGGGATTGAACCGGGCCCTTGGCAGTGAAAGTGTGAATTCATAAGCACTGGACTACCATGGGAGTCTTGCGTATAGGTTTCTGTATGAACACACATTTCCATTTCTCTGGTACAGATACTCAAGAGTGCAGTTGCTGAGTTGCGTGATAAGTGTCTGTCTCGTTCGTCTAAAACTGTCCACACACTTTTCCAGGAGAGCTGGACCATTTTACATCCCCCTAGCAACATGTTTGACTCAGTTTCTCTGCATCCCCGCTGGCCTTCTGTGTTACTCTTATTTTGTTCTTTTAGCTGTGCTGACAGGTGTGTGTATTTGTTTGGTTTTCCCCTGAGCAGAAACAAGATGCCCAGTAACATCTGCTGAGAGTCTTGCCCTGTGATCTCCTCTAATCAGTTTAGCCTGGTTAGTTCATGCCTCTCCCCTCTCTACCAAGGGGCCCTTGCATTAAAAGCTGGAGCTGAGATGTGGTCACCCCATAGGCTGGGCTGGGTGGGACCTCTGGGACTGGACCATGTAAGGGTGTTGAGCTGTGTTCTACAGCTGGCTTGTGGAGTCCACTCAGAACCCGGGATCTCTTTCAAAATAAAAAGAGGTCAGGCAAGGACTCCTGCATTCTGTCTTTGGGACAGTCCCTCAGTGGAAGAATAGATACCTCTGGATTTTTTTGTTGTTGTTACTGCCTCGTAACTGTAATCACCTTCCCAGGTGGGTTCATCATGTCCTTAGAATGTAGTGATCCCGGGACAGAAGCAGGCTCTTTGAATGAAATGCGCACAGTACCCAGCTTGCAGTGAGCACATGTTAAGTATTTGTAGACTGGCCTTGACAAGCATCACAGACATGGAAAGTCACAGGCATAGTATAGGACTTAATAGATAGAAGCTACATGGATACATGGGGGCTTTCCTGGTGGCTCCGTAGTAATGAACGCACCTGCCCATGTAGGAGATGAGGATTTAATCTCTGGGTTGGGAAGATCCCCTGGAGAAGGAAATGGTAACCCACTCCAGTATTCTTCCCTGGGAAATCCCATGGACACGACTGAACGAATGAGACGAACACATGAGACAAGGAGCATCTCTGTCCCCTGACTCTGTAAAGGGAAAGGCGGCAGTGAAAGAGAGTGACTGGGAGCACGGATCCGACTCTGCCACTTGCTTTGGGGTTTTATGGCTGCACGGCCATCTGCCTCATCAGCGGCCGTTCCCCAGGCTTGTCGGGGGAGGAACAGATGAAATCGTGAGCACAAAGGCACTTCAGGCCCCGGCAGGGCCTCCTGTTAAAGGCTGTGCGAACACCCAACTGTTGTCAACAGCCCTCCCTCTCACGGCAGAGAGCAGGCCGGTGAGGGATATTGACACAGCGATGCCGCTGCTACAGCTGACACCAGGCAGCTAAGGGGCGGCCCCGAACCCCCAACACATGCACACGAGGGACAGGCCAAATGAGCAGCGCCCTCTGCCCGCTACGTGTGCTGTATCATGGGCGAGGAAGCGGTGGGTGTGCGGAGCGGGGCGCGTCCTCCCTTGGACCACGCTGCCCCCGGACCATCCAGTTTGTTGCTCAGGATTGAAATATAGGGATCATCCTTGACTCCTGTTTGCATCGCAGTCATTAAAGCCATCAGCAGGACTCTGAAAATGCACCCCCATACACATCTGGTACCCCACTTCCACGGCCGACACCTGGTCCCAGCCACTGTCACCTCTAGCCGAGGGGACTACAGAAACCTCTTGAGTCTCCTCACAAGATCGTTCACAGATATAAGTCAGATCCCACCACTCCCTCTGCTCAGAACCTCCAGCTGCTGAGGAGTAAAACACACAGACCCAAAGAGCACGGGGGCCGAGAATAGCTGAGGCTATCACAAGGAACAAAGACACCGCGGAGCAAGCTATTACAAAGCCACAGTAATTAAGACTGGGGGTATTGGCACAAGGGGAGACAAATAGACCCGCGGAACAGATTAGATAGTCCAGAAACAGCCCCTCACATACACGGTCACCTGATTTATGACAAAATCAATATTGCAGAGCAGAGGGGAAAGAATGGCCTTTGCAATAAATGATGCTGGGCCAACTGAATATCCATGTGGGGGAAAAAATGTCCCTTGATCTCTACCTCACGCCATACACAAAAATCAATTCCAGATGGATTGCATAACTACGAAGGGTCAAAGATTTCAGAGGAAAACATAGGAGGCCGTCTTCGTGAGCTTGGAAGAGGCACCAATTTCTTAAATAGGACCCAGAAAGTTCTAACTAAGAAGGGGAAGAAATGACAAATCGACAATGTTTAAAATTAAGAAACTCAGTTTACCCAGGGACACCGCTAAGCTACCCACAGAATGGGAGAGGAAGGGTATGCAATCCTACATCCACCAAAGGACTGGAAACCAGAATATGCATATTTATGTAAAAAGTAACTAAGAAAATAATTAAAAAATCAGACAACCCAATTTTTAAAAAAATGGGCAAAAGATTTGAATAGACATTCCACAAGGGTATATTCAAGCTGGAGTTTCAATGCTTTGGCCACCTGAAGTGAAGAGCCAACTCACAGGAAAAGACTGATGCTGGGAAAGATTCAAGGCAGGAGAAGAGGGAGGTAGACGATGAGATGGTTGGATGGTATCACTGAGTTGATGGACATGAGTGTGAGCAAACTTTGGGAGATGGTGAAGGACAGGGAAGCCTGGTGTACTGCAGTCCATGGGGTCATAGAATCAGATGTGACTTAGCGACTGAACAACATAATCAAATCACCATAAAAGTATGAAAAGGGATTTGATTTCCTTAGCCATCAGGGAAGCACAAATTAAAATCACATGATGATGCTACTATATACGCACCAGATATGCCTAAAAAGAGAAAGACAGACACTACCAAGTGTTGGCGAGGTCAGTGGGCAACTGGAAGTGGAAACTGATAGAACTGATTTGGAAACCATCTGAGTAATGTTTACTGAAGCTGACATATGCTCATGACCCAGCAACTCCACTCCTATGGGTACACCCTACAGAAAAACACGCACATGGCTACTGACATACACAAGAATGTTCCCAGGAGCATTTGTTATTCAAATAAGACAAAACACTGCAGACCACACATTCATCAAGTCCAAATGTCTCACTCTGGTGGGGACGCTGCTAGTTCCGGAGGCCGTGTACATATAGGTGGGGCCAGGGGTACGTGGGAAAGGTCTAAACCTGCCTCTCGATTTGGCTGTAAACCAAAAACTGCTATTAAAAAAACGGTCCTATAACAAAGTGAGTACACAAACAAAAAACTCAGCAAAGTTGGAGGAGCAGAGATACCCTGATGGAAACAATGGTGTGGGTGCGGTTTGCAGAAATGGACACTGCAATTCCTTGAGCTGAGACTTCACATCCTGTCTTCAGAGGGGTCAGCAGGGCTCTAGCATTACCTGTCACGTTTGTCTTTTTTATAAGAGAGAACAGAAAAACTACTTTCTGTGTATTATTAAAACTAGAAGACAGAAACAAAGCCCCTTAGGGCACGCCCCGTCTCCCCGCAGGCCCCACGATCTCCTTTAGTCAGGGGCTCAGCAAACTTTCCCCGTGAAGGGCTGGACTGTCAGTATTCCATAACCTTGTGGACCGTGTCTTGGTCACCTGACGCTGCTGCAGGTGAGAGCAGCCGTGGACAAAACAACGAGCGAGCACGGCCAGGTCTGATCAGTGGAGGCACAGCCTTCTTTTCATGGTCGCTCTGCGGGGGTGGCACTTGGCAGGAGATGACAGGAGTGGGTAGAGGGGGGACCTGAGGACAGCTGTGTCCTCCTCACCCCACCCCCTTCGGAACCTGGCTGAGGGTTTTCTCCCCACCCTGCCTCCAGGACTGGTCCAGGCTGCCTCTCTGGAACGGCCTGAGCTGTTTTTTGCAGGGCTTCTCCCTGGTGAAGGGGAAGTGGCCCCAGGCATCTTCCTGGGACTCTGTGGAGAGCAGATGACAGGGCTCGAAGCTTCTGGAAAAGTACTGCGGACTACCAGGAGTTAAACCAGCAGTGACCCCACCCTTGGGCAAGGGGAGATGGGGGTTAGGGGGAGTGCGAGAGAGAAACTCAGCGGGCCAGCTGTGTCGGGCCTTCCCTCCATGGTCCTGGTGGCGGTCACCGCGTCACTGTGAGAGGAAATGAGGAGGGGAGGGGGCCAGGGACGGACGGACGCTGTCTACAAAGCGGGTGATGCAAGCTGAGTAATTAGGGCCTCTAGACACCTGTTGTGAGCTCACCCATTCACACCCCTGGCAGGTGGTTCGCACCTCTGAGGAAGGGAAAAAAACCGCTCAGATGAAAAAGCCTCCATCTGCAGCCTGGGACTGAAGGCCCAGCCTGCCCAAGGAGGTGGCTGCGTTTCTGCCACCTGACATCCTGACCTCAGGGGAGGTGAGGGGGAGCCGTCTAGAGTGCGAGCCGCCCGGCTGCACCGCTGCAGAGCTGCGTGGCCCTGGGCAAGCCCCTT
>SJXQ01002634.1:494182-510780 GCA_006408695.1 Aepyceros melampus
CCGCGTCTCATGCCCTGTCTTCATCAGATCCCACAGAGGAAGGCTCTGCAGTCAAATCCAGGGGCTCAGCACACATTTACTGGGAACCATCTACACACCAAGGGCCTGCGGCCTCCACAGTGAACCACAGACCAACCCCAGGGCCAACCCAGAGAGCAGCGGGGACACCCGCTGGACAGGAGACAGGGGTTCGATCCCTGGTCTGGGAGCGACTCTCATGCCACAGAGCAACGAAGCCCATGGGCCCAACGATCAACCCGGTGTGCCAGAGCCCAGAAACCGCAACTACTGAGCCCACACGGCCTAGAGCTCGCGCTCCACAACGAAGCCACCACACGAGAAGCCCGCGCACTGCAACTCGAGAAGAGCCCTCAGCTCTCCACAATTAGAGAAAAGCCTGCGCGGCAATGAAGCCCAGTGCACTCAAAAATAAAACAAATGAACATTTAAAAAATGGACATACTGCAGAAAACTTCCATGGATTCGGCACTGCTGTAAAAGACACAGGCTCCGTTTTGAGTCAGCCCTGCCTTGGGTTCCCAGCCTGAAGCCACCAGCTTTGTGCTGTGTTGAACACTGACTACCTGCCCGCTCCGTGCCGGCGCTCTATTAACTGCCCCACATGCAGAATCTCGCTTAATCCTTTTAACAGCCCTTGAGGCAGCCACGTGAGGGAGCCGGGTGCCAGCCCAAGCCTTTGACGACCCAGTGGTAGGACTCTGGGCTCCAGAGCTGGTTTCTTTACTGGAGACGATGACGACAAGCACTCTGCAGGGCTGTAAAGAGCCAAAGCACTTCAGCCCACAGTGCCTGGTGCAGAGGTCGGGCTCCAAAAGTCTGCTTCCTGATAGGGATAAACACTAGTGATTATTACTGTGGCATCCTTATCAAAATTCGCAGCACACGTTACCAGCAGTAATGAGGACTGCTATTTCATGCCGGGGGAAACTGAGGTCCAGAAAGGGGGGAACATAGAGGGACCTGGGAAATGCTACTCCATTTACTTTTTAATTTTTTTTTTTGATGTGAACCATTTTTAAAATCTCTATTGAATTTGTTACAATATTGCTTCTGTTGTTTATCTTCTGGTTTTTAGGCCTAGAGGCATGTGGCATCTCAGCTCCCTGGTTGAACCACACCCCTCTGCACTGGAAGGGGAAGTCTTAACTACTGAACCACCAGGGAGGTCCCACCTTCCTGACTTTTCTAAAGGGCAAGCCTTGAATTGGCCGAGGACAATCCTGCGGAGGCGTGGATCTGCAGGGTCTTGGGCACCCATCAGGCTGGGCTTCAGAGGCTGGGGTCTGGTGCAGCGAAGCCCAGACGGAAGGCTGGTGGCCTCTAGGAAATGCCCAGGCCAACACTGCCTCCGCCGAGAAGCTGCTGCCCCCTGCTCACGGGCAGGGTCCCCCCCGGGCACTGGGGAGGGCAGGGGAGCTGCTGCCTCTCAACAGGAGGTCTCCAGAACCAGACTACACTCTCCCACGGCCCTGCACTCCAGCTTGCACCCCTTGAGTATGTCACTGTCCGTCACTGTCCCTTTCTTCCCTGGTCATTCGTGAACAGGAGCCCGTCTCTCCTGACACGGCTCTGTGCCCAGCACCTAGCGCAGTGCCTGGTACAAACGACACAACCTCGCGGGATAGCAGGTCTACTAAAATGATCTGGGGCATGGTAACTTCTTCAAGACCCAAGAGAAGGATTAAGGAGGTGCGGTTCATGGTTCAAGGCCCAGAGAGGTGCGGTTCCAAGCCAGGGCTCTAGGTCAGACCAAGGACACCCCACTTCCAGCTCAGCCGTGTGGTCCTGGGCTGGAAACCTCATCTCTCCAGGTCTCCAGGGTCCCTCTGGGTACAGAAGGGATAACAGCAACCCTCCTTTGCAGCGCTGCTCTGCTGCTTACAAGAAAAGATACAGCACAGGAAAGCATGGTGCAGAGCCCAACACGCAGTGAGCGGTGATCACGCCTGGTAGGATAAGCCCACAAAACTTGACCATCAAAATGGACTGGACGGGTTTCCCTGAACCTTGACATCTCCCCCTGACTCTGACCCTTGCGAGCTGCTGGCTTTGTCTCAAACTGGGTCTGGTTTTCCGGTCCAGCTTGTCTCTCTGAGAAGACTCACAGCGACCCCTGCTGCCTACGCTTGGAATGGTCTCAAACTTCCGGCCGGGACACACAACAAAGCCAGGCTCCAAGAAGGCTCTGGGTTTTCAGGGGTTGATGAAAACTACTGCTGGGAATGGCAGGAAGAAGAGATGCCACGCGTAATGATGTTCGGGGAGGGACATAATTCCCTGTCTCCTCAAAACAAACATGAAACGCGAGACCAGACAGCCCTTTTCCTTCTCCGTCTCAGTCTTTTGTTTCCCTGGATCAGTGTCATTCTCAGACTGCAGAACCAAGCAAAGCTGTCATTTCGGCGATGTGCGATTCTCAATCCACATGTACAATCCTGGTTTGATCTGGCAGTTCTTTAAACTGGACTCCTCAAAAAAGCAAGAGCTCGTTGAAACCAGCAGCCGCGAGAGGCTCAGGGTACGTACCTTCTTGGGATGGCAAGCTCACTCTTCTTGACTCGTCTCCCCAGATACCGGGAGATGGAAAACAGCCCCCCGTGTTGTGACTCCACCTTACCAGAAATTGTAACTAAGGCCCTACTACTCAGAAACCGACAGGGCCAGCATCTTTGCATCGGCACCGTGCTGACCATGTCTGTTAACGAACGGCACGCCAGTGTGTGATTTAGATCGTGGGAAGGAGGACAGCAGTTTTTAAAGGAAATCCCTCAAGTGACTTCCCATTCTTTAAACCACTGAGTAAAAGCAAAGAGGGCAGATTTCACAGAACCATGATACATCCTTTCTAGTCTCCAAAATCTAGGGCTTCTATTTTCCATCCACAGCTTACCTGGCAAGAAGCTAATGGGTAACCGTAAAGGGGACTTAGCTCTCCCGATCCTTGTTCCAGAACTGGACAAATGTGGGATCAACAAACAAGGTCTAATACACAGAATCCTAAATGCCCCCCACCCTCACCCCCCATGTGCAGGCCAAGGAGCTACAGGTTCCCAGAACACTCTTAAGTTTGTAGCCAGGCTTCCACAGTCTGCTAGGCTGGGGCCAACGTCATATGCCCTTAGGTTCTGAGAGCTTAGTAGCTTCTTTGCTATGCTGCGTGGCACACACCTGGAGAGCATGCTTGCTTCAAACGTTTCCCCCTTAGGCCCTTTCCCTAAAGACACTTCATCCAGGGCGTGGTACTGGGTGGTAGCTAACTTACCTGAACCAACTGGTGCAATGTTCCAGCACGGGTTGCAAACCTGTGGCCCTGGGCTCTATCTGGCCCACGCATAGACTTTGTCCCACACGCACTGTTTTTAAAAAGTGAATTAGTTGCCAACTTACTCTCCCTAAGGATCCAGATTGCCAGTTTCTCTTTCAAAACCTAAGAGAAGCACCTGAGACACCTAGATTTCCGCTGGCCTCCAGCCCGTCAGTCCCCACCTGCCAGCTCTCCCCGGCTGTTTCCTGCCCGGCCTCTGAGAGACCTCTGAGTTTAGATTCCTGTGTTAGCAGCTGCCGGTGGACTGCATAATGTAGGTATGCAATCTCCCCTCACTTCAAAAGGGGGTTTTCACAGACAGCAATGTAGACCAGGGGTCCCCAGTCCCAGCAGGATATTGGAATCCCCTGGGGTGCTCTGATCCCAAGACCAGTGTCTGGACTCCACCCCCAATGAAAGGAATGTAACTTTCTGGGGGTGGAGTCTGAGCAAAGGTGCGTTTATCAAAGTCACCAGGTGTTTCACATGTGCAGAGATGGCAGTGGACTGCCAGCTTAAACCAAAGGGTGACCTGGGTGGCAGGATTTCAGGCCCATCAAGGGAGGAGCTGGGCTTGTCTGCCTGGTTCTTGCCCCTCCTGTAGGTCACCAGTGTGGATAGAGAAAAACTGATCATCCCACTTGCACATCTTTCTGCCCAGTGCTCTGAGACAGCACTGTTTGAGATTAAGGGAGACACATCATTGGCGGTGAGAACATGACCTTTGTGACGGCCTTCAGTGCACCATCGAGGACCCGAAGGCCCAGCCGGCTCCCACCCAGCACAGCCTTGCCTCTTACCTGAAGAGCTCTCGGATCTCACGGCTGTCCGCCTGGAAGGGGATGTTCCGCACCAGGATCTTGGAGGTTGTCTGCTTTCTGGGCGCTTGTTTCTTCCGGGCGGATGTCAGGGCTGGCCTGGAGGGTCGGGGGAAGACTTCGGGTTATTTGGGACCTCGGCACAGCTGTTGCCCGCTGCTGACTCCACCACCACCCCTCGCCACCAGTCCGATGCTTCTGTCCCCTGGTCAGGTGAGGGACTCACGGAGGCAGTTTGGATGCAGCTGAGGGGAATGCGAAGGGAAGGAGGGGCCCCTGGGTAGCATGCAGCCTAATTCTCGTCTCCTCGCTGCAGCTGTGGATGCCCAGGTGACACATCCTACCCAGGGGGTGTCTGCTGCCCTTCATCTGGGACCAGCAGACACTTGAGAAAGAACTCTGATGGAGGCAGCAGGGGGCAATTTCTCCCCAAACCCAGTCTCCTCTGTATCTTTGCAGGTGCCCAGAGAGACTGGCTGCTCCCCAGGTCTTGCTGGAGACGTTTCATCACTGACCAGAAGCACAGCGTACAGGGGTCTGGTGGTGGTGGTGGTTTAGTCACTAAGTCGTGTCCAACTCTTGCGACCCCACAGACTGTAGCCTGCCAGGTTCCTCTGTCTATGGGATTTTCCAGGCAAGAATACTGGAGTGGGCAGCCATTTCCTTCTCCAGGGAATCTTCTGGGCTCAGGAATCAAACTTGGGTCTCCTGCATTGCAGGCGAATTCTTTACCAACTGAGCTACAAGGGGCCTGAAGCAGCTTCTAACCACGGAGGCTGGCCAGGGCTGCAAGAGGAAACTTTCCACCTGAGGTTCAAGGCCACCTGGAACCTGTCCCCCTGATCTTCCAGGGAGACCTTCCGCTCCGTGGCAGCAGGGGAGGGTCGCGAGCAGGGGCATGAGTTAACGATCTGAGTGTCAAGAGTCTTGTGGCCACTTAGAATTTGTGTGATCCTGAGCAAGTTATCACTTGGCCTCTCCGGGTCTGTTTTCTTGGCTGTTGTTATCACAGGCCTAACAGTGGTCCAACCTTGTTGGATTGTTTGAGGTTTTAATGAGAAAAAGATGTGTCAAAACACTCTGCACTGTGCCTAGCACAGGGCAAGCCCTCCATAAACATCAGCTGGTATTAAAATGACTTGTTCTGACTCCTCTGAAGTGTGATCCACCGTCACCTCCTCCCCATCACCACTAAAACAGCAATTCACTCCCACCCCGGCTCTATTTTTCTTCCTGGCACTTGTTACTGTCGAAAAAATTCATTTGAGGTTTTTTGGTTTTTAAACTTCATTTAGTTTTACTTGGCTGAGCCAGGTCTCAGCCGCAGCACAAGGGGTTTTCCATCTTCCTCGTGGCATGCAGGGTTTTGGCTGCAGCGCTTGGGATCTTCAGCTGTGGCGAGTGGATTCTAGTTCCCTGACTGGTGACTGACCCTGGCCCTCTGCACTGGGAGCACAGAGTCTTAGGTCCCGTTATGTAGTCGTGCGTCTCCTTGCTGTCTGTCCTCTAGGGCTGTGTTGTCCAACACAGCAGCCACCAGCCGCACGTGGCAAGCAATGAAATCGCAATTAACATGACACAAAACTAAAAACTTCAACTCAGCTGCTGGGTCATTCAACCTCCAAGGTGGCCCCCAACGGCCCCTGCCTCTTGGTATTTATGCCCCTCGGGCATACTCCCCTCCTGCTCTCCTGTGAAACCAGGTCATAACAGACACTTCTTCCCTGTTCTCTCGTGGATCACCTGCTCTGGAGGTAAACCAGCTGCTGTGCCGTGAGGACACTCGTGCAGGCCTAGGGAAGAGGCCAACATGGGGAGGAACTGAGGCCTCCTGGCAACAGCCGTGTGAGAGCATCATTTTGGAAGCGAAACCGTTAACCTCAGTTGAGCCCTCGGATGAGACTGCAGCCCTGCCCAGCATCTTGACTGGGACCTCCTAAGAGACCCCAAGGCAGAACTTCCCAGCTAAGCTGTTCCTGAATTCCTCACCTTCAGAAACTGTGAGATAATAATAAACGTTCATTGTTTTAATCTGTCAAGTTTGGGGATACTCAGTTATAGTGTGACAGGTAACTAACACAGCGGTACCTGTCACGTCTCAAGTGCTCAAACGCCATGGGTAGCGACAGTGCAGAGAGCATCAGAGAATGTTTCCACCCCTGCAGAAGGGTCTACCAAACAGCACCACTTCAGAAACCCAAGGATTCTCCCTCCCCAGCTCCTGAGAAGACTGTCGGTTCCCAGCAGACTTTCTGCAATTTTTGGTTGAATGAAAGAAAGACTAAATAAACACGGTCTAGGAGTCGAGAGCCTGCAAGATGACTTCAGCCTGACTCCCTGGAGTCAGGGGACTGAGAAGAAAAGACCAGCACCACTAGCTGAGTGATCATGTGCAGGGCAAGTGCTAAATGCTTTGTGCACAATCTCCAGTTTTCACATTTTACATGATGGGGAGTCACCCACCCAAGGTCATGGAGCCCCTTGGATTAGAAGCCAAAGCTGCGGGGCTCAAAGCTTGGACTCTCACTCTTAATTCATGGCTCAGGAGCCTCCGATAGCTTCTGGGGGCTCCCGCACCAAGCCTGCTTCTGGCTGAAGATGCTCAGCATGGCATGGACCAGGATGGGTAGAGATCACCAGATGTAGCCTAGGCAGGCTTCACAGGTAGCATCAGAAAAACAGAGAAGGAAGGAAGAGCAGCAGCTTCAGGTGAGCTCACCAGCAACCAATCTGCTCAACGACCACAGTGAGGTGGGGCGGGTGGCTCTGACAAGGACAATGACGATAGCTCTGACCCCTTACGTGCCGGCCGCTGTTCAAAGCACTCCTGGTGTATGAGCTCAACAAGGATGTGCGAGCGGGAGAAGACGCAAGGACAACACTAACTCCCCCAGAAGACCTCCACCAGTTCACGAAACTGTGGCCTGCTTCCATCTTTAACACCTACTGAACCTCTTTTTAAATTAAGCAGAGGCTGTCTCTGGGCACTGTTGTCCAGCTCCAAGAAGGAAAGCCCCGTAAAGATGGAAAGAATAAGACGTCTAGGCCTTAATGCTGCTTTTGGTTCATTAAAGCACCAACAATTTGCGACTGACTCTACCTTGGCTCACTGATACCAGCAAGAACAAGCAGGCTTTGCTTGCTTCTCTGGCCCGTGTTTCTTCTGTTGTAATGAATGTGTATTACGTGTCTAGTCTGAGGACTGGCGCTGTCCCAGTTCACCACGGGAAAGGGCATCGAGGCTGGCTCATGGGGCACCCCTTGATCAGGAAGGGGCCCCAGGGGTGAGAGGGGTCGGGTTGGGTAGGATGTTAAAGGGCCGTGAGACGACCTCTGCGGCACCGGCATCAGGGCTAAAGGGACAGATTCAGATCCAAGGGAAGGGGTGGGGGGTGAGGAGGTGGACACTCACTTGGTGGCTCGTTCTGAGATCCTCACTTCCAGCTTGTGGCCGTCCACGATGTGACCCTGCGAGAGGAGACAACAGAGCCTGTCCTTCTGTCTTAGAAACATGCGCCCGTAGTCCCATCCTTTGCTGGAGCCGGCTGTGGCTAAGCGAGGGGAATGGCAATGCCAGGGGGGACTGACTGTCTCAGGGCAGAGAAGCCGGCTGGGGTCAGGACGGAGAAGGCTTTCTCCCAGAAGCGGCTCCTGCCGAGCGTGGGCGGCAGCTGCTGGTGATAGAGACCCAGCCCTGAGAGTCCTCTCGAGCCAAGAACGGCCCTGACCTTTAAGCCATTCGAGGGGCACAGTATTTTCCATTGTTTATAAGCATTTTCAGGCCAAGTAAGGCCCTTCGGTCTGGCTTCCAGAGAGAGAGTTTGGTTTGAATTGTAGGCTCTTGGAAAAAAAAAAAAGAATTCTAAATCACAGCGGAGATGCCTTTAAAGCGAGGCTCTAACATGGGTCCCTCAGGCAAAACTGGTGTATTAGCAAAATTACCCTTGAAAATCCTTTAAATCTCCCATAAAATACAGCACACATAGCCTTGTAGAAACGGTCCTGGGTGGCAACATGCCCACATGGAGCACCAGCAAGGCACCGAGCGTAACTCCCGTGTGCGGGGGACCCTGAGACTCCTGGATCACGTGGACGAGAGAAGACGGGCCACTGGGCGTGCACAGCCCAAGTCTATCTAGAGGAGTGAGTGGCATCTAACGACACAGTTGGATTTCCAGTGTCTCTCGAAAAAAACCACAAGCCAAACAAAAACCAGAGAAGATGTGGTATGGCTGGGGCCCACCTGCCCATGAGGCAGTAACTGGCTGAGGCCAAGACGGGCCCCTCTGGATGGGGGGGCACCCCAATTCTGCTCTGGATGATGCCAGCCCCTGGGCTGGTTTACACAGCCACCCTGGCCTTGTGGGGCCCTGAAGTGCAGAGCAGAGAAGCAGAGGCCACCCCTGCCCCAAGCCCCATCAAAACCCAATTCAGCTCTTTTGGGAGTCAGCTTGGGCCAAGGAGTCGTCAAAATTCTACAAAAATGTCTACAAAAACAATCAAATGGGCTAGGCACCCAGGTCCATTTCCTTTAACCCCTAAGGCCTTTCTCTTGACCAGCAGGCTCTATTGGGACAGACTCAGTTGCCTGGAGGGTCCCTATGATGATGTCTGGCTCCCCAGAGCGGTGGCCCCGTATGGGTGCCCTTACCACCCAGAGTCCAGCCAGCACACGTCTCAGAACGAGGAGACGGGAGGGCGCCCTGGCTTGTAAACTCCGCCCTAGTCAGCTCCATCTCATACTGCCTGCCCGGGCTAGACAGATACTGGTTTAAAAGGGATCCTGGACCCCTGTGGGGCCCTTCCATGCTCCCTGCATTTAGAAGCCTATTCAAGAGGCACAAGCATGAGCGCCCAGCCTGTCTGCAGTGGCCCCCAACCCTGCCCACCACCCCACACAGCAGGAGAGATGGCAGGTGACAGCGGGGAGCAAGGGGGTCTCCAGAAAGGAGGCACACAGGAAAACACGGCCTGTTGCCCACCTCCTGCCAGCGAACCCGAGCCCTTCTCATGGCCTGGTCTTGGTATTGCTTCTTCAGAGGTCTGCTTTACCGGGCTCCCCGAGGCCTGGCATAAACCAGGCTCTTCTTGTTCAAGAGAGTGAATGAGAGCACTGCAGGGACTGCGGGAGCCGAGGAAGCTTCAGGGCCTCGGGCCGCTGTCGCCTAGGGCCTCGGAAGATGTGGACTTGCCTGCATTCCTGCTCCATCTCAGAGGCTGGACAGGACACCCGCCCCACCGTGCCTGCCTAGCGCCCCCTCAGGGGGACCTCGACGGAGACCCCCCACTTACCTGGAGCTGTTGAGAGCTTTCTGTGCCTGCTCCGGCTTCCTGTATTCCACAAACCCAAATCCCATGGACAGCAGTGCTCCTGAAAGAGACAGAGCTGGGAGTCGCACCAGGGTGCCGGGTGGGGAGGAAAACAAAGAAGCTGGGACAGACCAAGTTCAAGGACTCCCAGGGGCCCCCTGGACGTCCCCTCAACCCTCTGATTTCTTCAAGCCCCTCTTGGTTCCCAGAAAGATCCCAGCCCCCGGTGTGCCGTTTATTACTGGTCGTCTTGAAGAATCAGCCAACGCGGTTGCAGAGCCGCCACCTGAGGCCTGGGGACTATTAATTAACAGATGATAGACATGATAATTAACCTCGTGATAGAATCCCGTCTTCCAGAGGGAGGGATGACCGCTTTGGGGCCAAGCAGCAAAAAACTCTACCCGGGCAGTCCCCTGCTTCCATTCGTAACGCACAGAATGGACACATGCAAGAGAGTCAAGGGTACCAGGGGCTTACTCTCCAAAGTGCTCCTGACCGTCCAGGGGCCTCAGGTTCCCAGGTTTCAGACAGCAGCTTGGGGCAGGGAGGGTGACTGTGTTATGAGATCCTCTCTAGCTCCCTACTGCTGGGGTGTGAGTAGCAAGAGTTCAGAAAGCCAGGGACAGTGCAACCACTTATAGGGAACTTGGCTTCCTGTACGTAAACGTGTGTAACTGCGGGGACGTACGAACAAGCTCTCTCTTGACATCTCACCCTTTTGACACAAAATGGGATGCCGATTACTGACTGTATTCTGTATTCTTTTTCACAGCTGCACTCAAAGAGGGCTGGCTCAAGGCTGATGGGCTCAAAGGAGGTTTCAAGGTGTATCACTACTGACTCAGTGGTCCTCATCTCTGCATCTCTTCTTTGCGAGGCTGAGCCTCTGCCACGTGCCCGTGTGTCTGCACTTCCACTCACAACCACGTGGTGTCACAACAGGGGTGCCCAAGGCAGGAAGGCATTCCACAAACAGCCCAGATGTGCGTGGCGCTCTGGGCAACACCAGGTCAGACGGAACTGCTGGCTGACGGGCCACACCGCCTGCCCTGTGGGGACTTCCAGTATGTGTATGTCAGAGATCTGTGTGAGCTGTTCTCAGGGTCAAGGGTGTGGGTGGTGGGTGAGTGGTGTCTGTGCACACAGGCTATTTCAAAAGTGCATCGAGATGGTGCAAAAGGCAAATACAGGGAGTCAAGTTCGTCACCGAGTCACTGACGCCATGCAGATCCATTCTGCCCTTCTCCTGCCCTGGGAGGCTGATGGCCACAGTCAGCACAACCTGGGCTCCCTGGCCTTCTGGTTTCCTGTTGGGTTTAGCCAAAGGGTTTAGCCCTGATTTGAGATGGCTGGGTGGAGGAGAGCGCGTTGAGGCTCCTGGTTCTTTCCCAGCACTCCACTGTCTCTTTGCTCTGCTGTGTTCCGGCAGCTCCCGTGTCCAGTCCATACCCTTGGCTCTGCTGGTGGCTCTCCCTCTTTTTTGAGTATTTTTTTATTCAGCTGCATTCAGGCTGAGGTGCGGCATGTAGGATCTTTAGTTGCGGCATGTGGGATCTCGTTCCCTGACCAGGGTCGAGCCTGGCGCCCTGCGCTGGAAGCATGGAGTCTCAGCCCCCTGCCCGCCCTCCATCCCCAGGGAAGCCCCTGGGGGCCCCTCTTCTACGGCTCTGGTCACATGACTCCTTCCCCCAAAGCCTCTGGGCTCAGCAGGGGAGGGGTGCTCTCCCACAGGACCCGCTGCCTCGGCATACCCTGTGGGTCTCAGCCCAGCCCACGCCCAGGCACTTGGCTCCTTCGTTACAACTGTCCCCTTGATGACCCCAGCTGAGCCAGCTTTCTGGTTCCTCTGGAGCCCCTTGCTGATAACAGACACTGATGGATGAGCCCCAGAGAGCAGGGCTCTCAAACAGAGACTCTTGAAAGACAGTGTAGATTTTGAGAGCTGCTCACGACACTGGAAGACCAAATAACTGCTCTAAAGCTGAAAAGTGTTCTGGGGGGCCGGGAGGCAGGCTCCAGAGGGGCAATGTGAACCAAAACCCGCAGGAACAGCCTCAGGTGGAGCGGGCGACCCCACTGCCAGCATGAGTCCCGCCCCAGACTTCAGGGATCACCTCTTTTCCTGAAGCCGGCACAACAGAGCCTTCATGTAGCTCACCTGATGTTTACATTGTAGCCTTTCCTTGTAGCCTAAACTATGTATGCAGTTCTTGGGGGAACAGGGACGTTATGGTTTGAGCTGTGCCCTACCCCCTTCCCCTCCATGTGTATGCTGAGGTCCTAATCCCTGCCTCTCTGAATGTGACCTTATTTGGAGACAGGTTCCTGACAGAGATAATCAAGTTAAAGATGACGTCATTAGGCTTCCCAGTGGTGCTAGGGGTAAAGAACTCTCCTGTGCAAGAGTCGTAAGAGACGTGGGTTCAATCCTTGGGTCGGGAAGATACCCTAGTGGAGGGCGTGGCAACCCAGTTCAGTATTTTTCCCTGGAGAATACCATGGACAGAGGAGCCTGGTGGGCTACAGTCAATGGGGTCTGAAAGAGTTGGACACAACTGAAGTGACTTAGCGCCATCAGGCTAAGCCCTAATCCAATTAAGACTGGTGTCGTTATGCGGAAGAAAAGGGGTGGCGGGAGCGGCTGGGCAGGTGTACACAGGGAGAATGCCGCGTGAACGCGAAGACCGCCCCCTGGAAGCCGAGCAGGGAGGCTGGACACATCCTCCCCGACAGCCCTCAGAATGAAGCAACCCTGCCTGCACCTTTATCCTGGACTTCCGGCTCCCAGAACGGTGGGAGGGTGAACTTCTGCGGTGGAATCCACCTGGTTACTGGTGCTTCATGACGGCAGCCCAAACCAATACAGGGGAATGCCCCAAAGCCTGTGCCAGTGTCTGCTTCAAACTCTCCAAGGTGCCTCTGGGAAAAATCCCAGACTCCTCTCCCCAGCAGGAAGCCCTTGTGATGTGGAATCAGCCTGCCTTTCCAGGAGCATCTTCTGCCCCTTCGGTACATTCCCGACCTGTTACCACAGCCCTCTGCCGCCTCCTTCAGCACACACCCCACTAACTGCTCGGTCTCCCTCCTCTCTGAGTCTCGATCAGACGTGGAGAACCCCAGGCTGGGCTCCTATCTAGCCAGGCCCCCAGGGCTCTCATCACTAGCTCATTTATTTCTCAGGACTCAGTCGTGGGCTGACCCACATGGTATCCCTACAAATACCCCCAATTGAAGGGATGGGGACTCTGTGACTGCAAAAAAAAAGCAAGGGCCGAGGGCCTGTCCATCATCTGTAGGAAGACAGGGCTGGAAAAAGAAAAATAGGCCAGAGGCCAAGGGACTTGTGAGACTGCCCAAGGTGGACTAGAGGGATGAAGGTGGTGTCTACCTGGCCCGGGCACCCCAAGGCCAATGAGGGGCATGGCTGATGACTTGGTGGAGTGTTTCAGGTGCCCCATATCTGGGTGGTTGGTCTTGGAAGGGAAGTGGGAAAGCCCAAGATGGGTCAGTTCCTGCTCCTCCCTGGAGGGAAGATCCTCCAGGAGCACAGAGATGCTGGGAGGATGGAGAGGTGTCTGCCGCTGAACAAGGTCAATCCTGCCAGCCCCCTAACAGCCCTGCTCCGAAACCACCCCTGACAATCCAGCGTGGCAAAGGGTCTCGACTCAGGAGAACCTGATGTGCACCAATGCTCCCACTGGAAACCGCAAGTCTCCAGGGACCCAGAAAGGAGGACCACTTTGGACAAGCCAGAAAGGAGAGTGTGGGGCTGGCAATGCTCCGAAATGAAAGGAGACCTTCAGAATGAGTGGGCGAGAGGCACCCTCACCCCTGCCCGGAGCAACAACATGTCTTTCACAATTGTTTCTCTCTGACTGAGCTCTCATGTGGAATACCTGCTTTGTTCTTCTTCTTGGAAATGGAGCAGCTCTTCACCGCACCGACTTTGGAAAACACCTGGAAGAGAAGATCGGCATGTGTCACTAGCTAATCCTGCAACAGGTGCAGGCGTGTCTTGAAACAAGGGTCCCCATCCTCCAGACTGTGGACCGCTATCTCCAGTCAGATCAGCGGCGTGTTAGACCAGAAATACAAGTGCCCAAGAAATGAAATGCGCTTGAATCATCCCAAAGCCATGGCCTCTGTCTTGGTCTATGGAAAAACTGTCTTTCACAAAATCGGTCGTTAGCGTCAAAAAGGTCGGGCCCGCTGTCTTGAAAGCCGGAGGGGACCAGGCCACTGCAGGTGTGGGCAGGAAGAGAGCGAGAGCAGAGGCTGCTGAGCTCCGCATCGTCTTCCCCTCTGCCCCCTCCTAAGAGTGCAACACTCTCGGCCATCAGGGTCTCGGCAGGGCTGCCCCCAACGTGCTCACTGCTGTGCCCCTGCTTGGCTCTGTGAGGCCAGGAGACTGCGCTGGCCTCGTGTTTACGTCAACCTCGCAGACACCACGTGGGGAGGGGCCTTGTCTTCTGACTACATCTTTCACACCTCGTAGGCCTCCCTAGGCGCCCCGACAGGCCCTCTCATGTGTCACGTGCACGCGGACGCCCCTCCCAGTCCCCAGACTGGTCTGGCTACGGCTCAAATCTCTGGGTGGGATGTCTACCACACAGCCTAGCAACAGAGTCAAGCGGGCGGCTGTAGGTTATTCATTTACATGCTGCCACAGGTCTCGCTTCCAGGCGGGGGGTGGGGAGTGGGAAATAGATGCAGGGACCCCAGGGATAGATGAGCAGACCAGAAGTCCCACCCCCACCCATTCCCTCTGGGCCAAGAAGTCACTCACTCCTTTCAGCGTCTCCTCGGTGGTGTCGAAGTTGAGATTTTTGATAAACAGAGTGCACCCGGGAAGGCTCTCTTCCTCCTCCTCTTCCTCTTCTTCCTCCTCCTCTTCCATCTTTGCTGAAGCATCATGTGCTGCTCCGTCCATTGGCTGTTCACCTTCTGGGGTCTCACTGTCTGCACAGGCCAACCACCCCCCGAACAAACGAAATCCATTAAATGATGTCTTACCTGCCTAAGCACCAGGACCTAGAGTACAGAACCTGCTAGACCAAGGGGGATCAAGAGGGTTCTGTCTCTGAGTGGCCAGCGTCAGAAGGGACAGGACTCTGAGACTCTGGCTCATGCTGGGTTTTAGCAACTTTTTGGGGGCAAGGTGGGGAAGGGGAAGAAACCATCCTGCCCCTGTCTGCAAGAGAAAGGAGTACGCAGCACAGACCAAAAACCAGGAGCCCTAACTTAGATGAATCAACACTCGTCTGAAGGAACAGCATTGCAGGGGAAGGGAAGGGCAAGCATGAGGTTGTGTTACAGGGTGGGCGTATGGCTATAACTCGGGCCACTGGTCAGCCCTGGTGGTGAGTGTGGAAGCCTCTTGAGGCTGAGAATTGCATCAGGACCTCCTGAGAAGTTATGCTGCTGGAAAATGTGTTCTATTTGGGTCAACCTCCCTAGTTTCTTCCATGATCAGGGTCTGGGGACAATCACCCTTCCCCCGCATACAGATTTTGGAAGCTCCTCCCATACCGACCCCCACTCCCGCCAACTACCACCACCCCAGGGAAATCAAACCTCATCTCAGCCATTCTCCAAGGCAGTTCATCACCACCTCTCCAAGGCTCCCTCCCCCACCCCAGGTCTGAGCCCTGCACATAAGGGGGACCCTCCGTTCTCTTGAGAACACTTGCATTCAAGTAGTTCAAGCCCAAGGGAGCTGCTGGGGTTTCAAATCTGTCCCCTGCGCCCTCATGCTGAGCACCAGAGCCATCCCCATCTCCCTGGCCCTTTCTGATGCAAGCCCACTGCCGGCCAGTCCTAATTAAACTTCAACCACTTTGTCATGAAACAACCCTTTCAAGTCCTAATGGAAACAGCAACAGTGAGGACTTTGCCGTTCCACATCAGTTGAACGGGCAGCCTCTGCTGTTGGCACTCCCTTGGAGGTAAACGTAGAATCTAGACTCTCGTTCCAGGACAAAAAAGAAGAAATCTACATGAAGGCTCCTTCCCCTACCCGAGAAACTCACACAATTTACCCAACAAGTGACTCCATGGGGTGGCCATTTGTCCTCAAATCTCAACTTTCAAAGCAAAGCAGGGTGGAAAAAAAGTATTATTATGATGGGGAAGAAAGCTATGCAAAGAGGCTGAGACTCTAGGTTCTGAATGAGAACGTCAATTGGAAAGAAGACTGTGATCTTCAGCTTTGAAGGACACCCGCCCCACTGGCTCTCCTTGTGCCTGATGTCTTGGAGATGAAAGGAGAAAGGAAGAGATGCTGATCAGATGCCCCACTGTGTGCACGGGCTGGGCCAGGCACGTGAGGACGTTATCCCATTGCTGACCGCAGTGGCCACATCACCATAAATGGGAGGGGCCCGAAGAAAGTCCTGGAAGTCGCTGCATCTGAACCCTAAATCCCAGGCATCTTCCGGTTGGGAGAGAGGTTCATGGAAAACTAACTGAAAAGAATTTTTTTCTGCAGAAAAGACTGGTGGGATTGATGGTGACCAAGAGAGCTCACGGCCATTTAAGTGAGAGCCCGTTCGTGGCACCAGCCAACGGCTGCCATGTGGGAAGGTGGACCCAAGTTATGGATGGGTGCTCGGAGCTTTCACAAGAAGCTGCGGGGTCATGGCTAAGGGCACAGACCTTGGAGCTGGTAGCTGTGGGGCACAGCCTGGCTCTTTCCGGATGTGGGACTTCGCAGAAGTCACTCAACCTTTCTGTGCTTCCTTCTCTCCATTCAGAAAAGGGGAAGAGCAATCACACAGTTACGAGAGTTAATGCACAGAAGCCCAGTTAGAACAGTGGGCCGGGGGAAACGCTGTGAATCCCTAACTCTGAAGGCCCATGGCCGTGAGAGGCAGGCTGGCCCGGGGCAGGCTGTAGAGAACAGCGGGTGCCACAGCTTTGAGTCCGGGGGACCGTGTCTCTGCTGGCCACACCCCTGGGAAGGGCTTCCTCCTCCCGAGGTGGCCACGCCCTGCTGTGGCCCACGCCCATGTCTAGAGAGGCACGCAAATGGCCGAGGACAAAGCCAGAGGTCATTGTGAAATGTGCTTCCTCCCCTGACCACCAGTGGGCAGAGGACAGGAAGACTGGGAAGGAGAAAGGATGTATCATGAACCAAATAGATG
>SJXQ01002634.1:511015-523720 GCA_006408695.1 Aepyceros melampus
ATCCAGTCACGCGTCGCCACATGGGGCTTTATTATAATCGGGCCGCAGAATTTACGGTGGCTCCCTCCCCTTCCCGGCTCTGGGCGCGGAAGGCTGACAGCACAGACTGTTATCAGTTGCAAGCAGCTTTTCAGGACCTCCCCCTACTCGGAGCCCTTTATCTGGAGGTGAGGGTCTTGGTTGTGGAGAGATAAAACATACTGTCCCCCTCCCTTGAGATGGGTACAGAGAATGGAGGGCTTTGCAGAAAAGAAGGCGGGGGCAGGAGGAGGGGAGAGGGGGGCAGTGAACAAAAAACTCCATCCATTCCCCTCCTGCTTGCCTTCCTGGGGAGCCTGGGAAATCCAGGGCTGGGGGCTGGTTGAGTCCCCAGGGCCGAGGGGACGGGGAGCTGGGGAAGCTTCGTGGACAGTGTGTAGAGGGCGGGTGTGGGGGAGGAGCGGTGACAACGAACAGCTCAGGAACCGTGTATGTGATCCGAGTAAGAAAGGGAACAAAAAAGGGTGAACGGAGGCCAGGAGATGAGCTCTGTGGGGATCTCCCTGCCGATTTCAGTGGGGCCTGAAATCAGCACAGGCGCACACAACTTCTTGGCCCCAAATCCCCTGTATTTGCCACAGCTACAGGCTCCCTCCTCCCTGCTCCAAGGCCACCTTTGTGTGAGGGGCGGCAGGACCTTGGACAGCAGCCCCTCGGAGGAGGCAGGGCCTGGTCTGGGATGCTCAACACCTGCACTCTGGGGGTGGGCGGGGCAGTCCTCTACCTTCTGACCAGGGTTCACTATTTCGGCAAAGCCTCCCCTTGAAAGGCTCCAGAACATTCTGCGTCCAGGGCCCACGTCTATGACTGTGACATCTCAGCTACCCCCTAAAAGCGCCCCCTGTCCCCCGATCAGCCTGGGAGCTTCTGGGGAAAGTGGTACGTGCTGAGCCCATCCTGGTCAACCCAGCTTAGCAGCTGGTATCTGGCTGATGCTCAGGGCTGAATTCGAGACCATCCGCTTCAGCTGATGGTGCTGAATTAGGCAGGACACAGGTCAGAGTAATGGTGATGGACGGGCAGCTTCTCATCGCACTCTCACAAATGCCTCCTGCCCGATGTACAGATGCAGAAACAGCCTCGGAGAAGGCTGGCGGCCTGCCCAGTCACAGGGCTAGGAGAGGACAAGGAAGACAGAGACTTCCCCAGGAGCCATAGGCCTCACTTCCTGAGGACTTGGAGTGGTCAGTGCAGGGCCTGGCGGGGAGGAAACATGGCTTTGGCCCGCGGACCTGCTCAGCAACCACTTCCTGCTCTCCCACCAGACAATGGGCGCTGCTTTCCCAGGGGCTGGGGTACAGCAGTGCGCCGAAGCGGCCCACCCTGCAGGATGGACGGCTAGTGAGGGAGTCGGACGGACAGGAAGTGAAGCCGCAAGGATGCACATCTGGAAGTGATAAGTGTTTGCAGCAAAGTAAGAACGAGTGAGGCCTTCCCTGGTGGTCCCACGGTTAAGAATCTGCCTGCCGATGCAGGGGACATGGGTTCGATCCCAGATCCGGAAAGATTCCATATACTGTCTTGGGGCAACTAAGCCCATGAGCCCCAACTACTGAGCTCACAGGCCCTAGAGCCTGTGCTCTGCAACAAGAGAAACCACTGCAATGAGAAGCCCAAGCATTGCAATGAACAGTAGCCCCCATTTGCCCCAACTAGAGAAAGCCTGCACACAGCAACCAACGCCTAGCACAGCCAAAACTTAATTAATTTTAAATGAAGAGGGAGGTGAAGGGGTGGGTGCAAATCAGCACCCATGAGGGGAGCCACGGCGATGACTGCCATGGATGGCACCACATGCTGAGGCTGAAGTAACGACAGAGAACAAACCTTCCAACGTCACCAAACTCTGCTACGTGCTGGGGCTCGGGACACAAGGACAAGGATGACCCAGTCCCTACTTTTCACAGAGACAGAGAAGCACAGAAACCCTTTTTCCTGCTTTCATTCGCTCCTTCGACTCACAGTCATCGAGCCACCCTATGCCTGGGGCCCCACAGGGTGCTTGGCACCCAGCAACGAGTGAGACGGCGGCTCTACACCCTCGTGGTTCTCTCTCCAGCAGCGATGGATGTTAAGCAAGTGAAACAAATGAATAGACAGAATAAATACAAACTGTGACGAACGCCATAGAAGAAAAGGATGGCGTGACAAGAGGGGAGCACCAGGACAGGTGCAGAAGGGCGTGGCCTCGTGGCAGCAGCCACCATGCGCAGGGCAGAGAGAGGCCTCCGCTGGGTCTGTTCCAGCACCCTCACTCCTGGCAAATCCATGCTCTAAAGGAGGACTTGCTTTTAGCCAAAAAACAAGAGTCATGTCCAAGTTTAATAACTTAAGTGAAAATCAAAGTTGACGATAATGTGAGGCTGATGGCTGATTAAGAAGAAATTGTGACTACATAAAGAAAATTTGTTTTGAAGAGAGCATAAGCAGGTTGGAAGTGAAGGCTATCCAATCTGTAGACAAAAATAACTCACAGACGGGGACTGGTGAGGGACTTCTGAAAGATCTGTATCCACGGTTGGTAACCCCAATGGGGAGGGGTGCTTTGGGGGCCCTAGAAAGCAGAGACTGAGGAATTTTCCTTCCTAATGGGAACGAGGCTTCTTGTCCAGGGGTTCCCAATGCCTTGTAGTGACTGGGCCAATCCTGAAGGAGGTTTTACCAATCCAAGACGAACTGGGAAATGCAGATAGCTTAGGGAGGTTTGTGAACAGCGAGGTCTATTCAATTAAAGGGCTGTTCTTTCATCTGAGAATTTTGCTTCCCACTGCTCACTTCTCCCACTCCTACAACACCCCTTCTTTTATTAGGGGTGGAGGGGGATGCAGTTTTTTAATCCTATTTGAATAAACTGGCAACCTGACGGTAAGATGGGGTTGAGGAGGAGGGATATTACCGATGAGATCTTTTTTAAAAAATTGTTTCTCGTTTTTATTTATCTATTTTTGGCCAAACCATGTAGCACGTGGGATCTTAGTTCCCTGACCAGGAACAGAATCTGTGCCATGCCCCCCTACAGTGGAAGCTTGAGTCTTAACCACTGGATCGCCAGAGAGGTCCCCAGGCAAGATCTTACTGTCTGGTTAAGGGGCTGTCAGGTCCCCTCTAAAGATCTCAGATTCTAGGATGGAATCATGGACCTCTGACCAAGTGGTTCTCAATAGAGAGGGCTGCACTGTCCCCTAGAGGACACTTGGCATGCAGGGGACATTAAAATTACAGGGGACACTCCTGACATTCAGGGAGCAGGGTCAGCAAGATGTCTTACAATTCAATTTGCACAACAGGGCTGACAAGGAAGAGCTGTGCTGCTGAGTGCCAGCAGCGCTCCCTCCCCACCCAAGCGTGAAGCGGGTGGGTCTCAGGTCCCTCCCCTTTCCTGCCTTTGCAGTCACTGGACACCAGAGGGCGCCACACCATCCCAAGGACCCAGAGACTGAGTATCTCTTCCAACAGCTAGGCTCACCTTCCTGGCAGATGGATGAACTAGAAGGCTGTTTTCTCTTGCTCTGTTCTGAATAGCTTCTAACAAATTCTGCTGCTGCTGCTGCTAAGTCGCCTCAGTCGTGTCCGACTCTGTGCAACCCCATAGACGGCGGCCCAACAGGCTCCCCGTCCCTGGGATTCTACAGGCAAGAACACTGGAGTGGGTTGCCATTTCTTTCTCCAATGCATGAAAGTGAAAAGTGAAAGTGATGTTGCTTAATCGTGTCCGACTCTTAGCAACCCCACGGACTGCAGCCCACCAGGCTCCTCCGTCCATGGGATTTTCCAGGCAAGAATACTGGAGTGGGGTGCCATGGGTTCTAGCTGCCTTTTTTCCCCTTTCACAACCTTTATTTGACAAATCAAAAAAAGTCAGCCTACCTTAACCATACCCATCACTTTTACGTTCTGTTTTTTAAGGACAGTTTTCATGAGTCGGGCACCCACCAGTCTCAGGATGAAAAAAGCTTTCAACCAAATACCCAATACACAGTTTGGTGCTGCCCCCAGCCCTCCGTCCTTCCCCTGCCTGCTGCCTCAGGACACCCTGATCTCAGACCCAGCTCTCACCTGTCTCTGGCTCCATCCTGTCCGTTCCCGCTGGTTCCACTGGTGCATCCTGGGGTTGTTCTTCCTGGGGGGTTGGGCTGGAAAAGACGCCCATTGGAGCCCACTCCAAATAAAGAGGGACGTGGTGGAACTGCAGAGAAGTGAGGAAAGGGACTCAGTCCACAACAGAGACCAAGAGCCTAAGGCTCAGAGTATAGGTGTCCCTCTCCCGGAGGAGGGGCACAGCCTAGAGCCCTGTGTGCCGCCTGAGCCCTGAGAACAGGCGGCTGTTGCTGCACTTGGGGTTCAGGGGAGAGGTCAGCGTCTGCTGTCACTGGACACATCTGTGTCCCCTCAACCTTCTCTAACAGGGTGCGAATGGGAAGCGGAACTGGGGGCAGGACCACGGATACAGGGCAGCCCCTGGAGGAAGTACGGCCGGCCAGGGGACAGCCGCTTTCTCTCCTTCCACAGACACACACTCACAAGACAGTGCTTGTGCACACGTGTACGTGCAAAGGGTTTTTCTTTTTAAAGGATAAACAAGAAAAGCACTGAAGTGCTTGATAAGAGAGTAGCTACTTGCAGTGGGTTGAATGGTGGCCCTCCCAATGATAAATCCATGTCCCAACTCCCAGAACCTCTGAATGTGGAAAAATGTTTGCCAAGTAAATGATTCTGAGATGGGGTCACTCTGGATTATTTGGGAGGGCCCTAAATCCAATGACAAGAGTTCGTGTAAGAGAAAAGGAGAGTGAAGATCTGAGTTGAAGAAAAGGAGAAAGCTGTGTGCACAGAGGGAAAGACTGGAGTGATGCAGCCACAAGCCAAGGGATGCCTGGAGCCACCAAACAGTGGAAGTGGCCAAGAAAGATCCATGCCCTGACCTCCAAGAGCCTTCAGAGGGAGCGTGGCCCTTGGTCCCTGAACAGCTGGATTCCAGAGTTCAGACTCCAGAATTGTGAGAGAAAACATTTCTGTTCCTTTAAGCTACTAAATTAGTGTTATCATGGCAACCACAGAAAGGAATACACTAACACATATATTTTTTTCCGTAATAACCAAAGGGCTTCCCAGGTGGCACTAGTGGTAAAGAACCTGCTTGCCAACGCAGCAGACATGAGACCTGGGTTCGATCCCTGGGCTGGGAAGATCCCCTGGAGGAGGGCATGGTAACGCACTCCAGTATTCCTGCCTGGAGAATCCTATGGACACAGGAGCCTGGCAGGCTGCAGTCCATGGGGTCACAAAGAGTCAGACACAACTGCAGTGACTTAGCATACACCAAAAACCAGGAGGTAGCCTGCCTTTTGGCTTTCAACTAATCATAAGTACAAGCCATACAAAGCACCATGGATGGTGGTTCATGTTCACGGGGTACTAGAAAGCTGAGGGACCCAGGGTTGGCAGGGAACCAAGGCAGGCTTCCTGGGGGATGTTTGGAGCCTGCCTTTCACATTTCCATTCAAAGGTGCTGCAGGGGCCCAGTATGAGAGACGGGTGGTTTCCAGCACATGCCGGGTGTGAGGTCTATGCTAAGATGGCCCATCCGTCAGCTCCCTCCGTCCTCTCCTGGAAGTGGGGCTCGGGCGGCCCTACCTTGGAGTAGGCCAGGTGTCGGAAGGCCTTGCGGGCCTCCAGTGGCTCCAGGAACTCCACGATGGCTGTGATGCCGCCCTCCGGCAGGAGCACGCGGCCCAGGCTGCCGAAGCGGCTGAAGGTCTCCTGCAGCTCAGCCGCCAAGGTGCCCGCGGGGAGGTTCTTCACCAGGATCACGGTCTTGCTTCGTTCGGCGGCAGCCTGCAGGGAGGGGACAGCTCAGGAGGGATAATGGAAGGGAGTCACTGGACCCCCAATGGCAGCAAGTGATGGGTGGATAAAGCCACACCAGGCGGCCATGTGAGACCTTGGTACCTGCCCTCTCTGGAGGGGGGTGAGGGGCAGGGATGAAGGAGAGGGCTCGAGTCGTACCCCCTCCCACCCTGGATCAAATTCCAGCCCCTCCACTTCTGAGGCGAGGCAGAGCCTGACACTGCTTAACCACAGCCCTCGTTGGACCTTCCGGAACACTCCAGCCAGGGCCGGGACCTGAATCCCTGCACTCAGGGCCTCTGCCAGGAACTGCAGACTGCCTGTCGCCACACGTGTTACCACCAGGTGAGAGCGGCCCACAGTCCTCTGGAGTTGGTGCGTCCCCAGACCCCTGGGTGGGACAACTCTGATGTGAGTTGGGTGGGTGTCCCCCTGGGAAAGCCTCACCCTGCTGCCCCAGCAGCACAGCCTGTACTGGGCTCATCCGCCCCCTCGACCCTTCTTCCCTATGTTCTGTCCAATGATTATCTACGCTTGAATCTGTCTCTGAACTGGCTTTTGAAGAACCCAAACCAAGATACCAGGTGTCCAACCTTGAGACATGCACTCGGCTATGGCTCAGCCAATCACCTTTCACGGGGACACGGCACCCATTTCACGGATCATTCCAGGAAAGGAGTCTAACAATTGACATAAGCAAACTGATTCAGGATGAAAAAATGAATGACAGATGGAGTATAAGAGCTGAAAAACAGGAAGAATTCCAGGCATGGGGTCTATCTGGGTACAAGTCTCACCTCAGCCACTGGTCTAATTTGAAACCTCTGATCAAGTGTTTTTCCTCTAGGCCTATTTTCTTTTCCTTTGTTTTATACTGGAGTACACTCGGTAAAGAATCTGCCAATGTAGGAGATGTGGGTTCGATCCCTGGGTCTGGAAGATCCCCTGGAGAAGGAAACAGCACCCCACTCCAGGATTCTTGCCTGGAGAATCCCATGGACAGAGGAGCCTGGGGGGCCACTAAGAGTCGGACATGACTGTACAGCTAAACAGCAGTACAGCTGACTTATAACGCTGTGTTAGTTTTCAGGTTATAGTGAAGTGATTCATTTATACATACATTTGTTCTTTTTCAGTCTTTTCCCATATAGGCAATTATAGAATACTGAGTTGACTTTCCTGTGCTCTTCAGTAGGTCCTCCTTTTTTAAAATATTTGTGTTTATTTTCTGGCCAAGTGGCTTGTGGGAGCTTAGCTTCCAGACCAGGTATCAAATCCATGTGCCTTGTAGTGACAGTATGGAGCCCTAACCACTGGACCGCCAAGGAAGTCCCTAGTAGGTACTTTTTGGCATTTTTTTGGCCACATCACCTGGGATCTTAGTTCCCCAGCCAGGGATCAAAACCCCTCCTGCTACAGTGGACATGCAGTCTTAACCACTCTGGACCACCAGCAAAGTCCTATAGTAGAAGGTCCTTGTTGATTATCTATTTTATATACAGTGGTGTGTATTTATCAATCCCGAAACCTCGTTTATCCCTCCCCACCACATTTCCCCCCTGGTAACTGTAAGCTTTTCTTTGAAGTTTGTGAATTTGTTTCTGTCTTATAAGTAAGTTAATTCACTTTTTTTAAAGATTTCATATGTTGGTGATAGCATATTTGTCTTTCTCTGAATTATTTCACTTAGTATGATAATCCCTAGGTCCTTCATGTTGCTCTAAATTGCATGACTTCATTCTTTCTCGTGGCTGAGTAATAGTCCCTTGTAGATATGGACATCTTCTTTATCCATTTATCTGCTGATGGGCATTTTGGTTGCTTCCATGTCCTGGCTATTGCAAATAGTGCTCCACTGCATGTTAACGGGAATCTTTTCAAATTATGGAAGACAAAAGGAGACGGGGGCAGCAGAGGATGAGAAGTTGGATAGCATCAACTCAATGCACATGAATCCGAGCAAACTCCAGGAGATAGTGGAGGACAGAGGAGGCTGGCTTGCTGCAGTCCGCGGAGCCACAGAGTTGGACACAACTTAGTGACTCAACAACAATAGCCAGATATATGCCCAGGAGCGGGACTGCTGGATCATATGGTGGCTCAAGTTTTAGTTTTTAAAAGAACCGCCACACTGCTCTTCACAGTGGCTGTGCCAATTTGCATTCCCACCAATGGTATAATTTGCATTCCCACCAATGGTGTAGGAGGGCTCCCTTTTTTCCACAGCCTCTCCAGCATTTATTGTTTGGAGATTTGTTTGATGATGGCCATTCTGACTAGGGTCCAGTGAAACCTGACGGTAGTTTTGATTTGCGTTTGCCTAATAATTAGCAATGCTGAGTATCTTTTCATGTGCCTTTGGCCATCTGTATGTCTCATTTGAAGAAATGTCAACAGAGATGTTGCGCCCACCTTCCGATTGGGCTGATATTGATATTTGATTTTTGATATTGTGCTGCAGGAGCCATTTGTTTATTTTGAAGATTAATCCCCTGTTGATCACATCAGTTGCAAATAGTTCCTCCCATTCTGTGGCTTGTCTTTTTGTTTCGATCATGGTTTCCTCTTCTGTGCAAAAGCTCTTGTGTAATTAGATCTCATTTGTTTATTTTTATTTTCATAGCTCTAGGAGGCAGATCCAAAAAGATACCGCTATGATTTATGTCAAAGAGTGTTTTGCTTATGTTTCCTTCTAAAGGGCTCAGTTTGTGCATCTCCAAATTGGGCTAATGCAACACCCACCTTTTAGCTATAGGCCTCCTGCAGTTGCTGTGAGGGTTGAGTGAGAAGAAGGGGATAGAAGCCATTGGCAGTGGGGTAAAAGCTGGGCACCATTGGGTGTTTAAGTGTAACTCAGGTCACAGAGTACACTGTTAAGAGGCATGGACTCGGGCCTGCATTCAAATCCAGCTCCACCATAACCCAAGACGAGTGAATCTGTGATTGTGGGCCCTTCTGTACAATGGGAGCACAACGGTGCTGCCTCCCTGGGGCTGTAATGAGGGGGAAAGAATTAATAGGGCACATAAGCGTGAACAAGTGCTTTGGGAAGCCCTAGTTAGACACTAGCACACTTTCTGAATTCATCCATCCACTCACCACGAAAGGTCCCTACCATCACTCCCACTTTCTATGCGCCCACTTACCATCCAACCATTTAATTATCCTTCTACTAGCTACCTGTCCTTCCACCTGAACCATTCTTTTACAGTGAAACTCTAAGGTTTGGTGAAGTTGAGGAAACTGCAGATCGGGGCTGTAAAGCCCTGAGACTGAGTCCAGGCTCCTGCAACAGACTCACTGTCTGACCTTTCGGTCCTCCCATCTCTGCCCTCGGACCTCAGGTTCCTAGTCTGTAAAATGAAGTGTGTGTGCGTGAGGGTGGTGTGAGGGGTGGTGATGATTCAGGTGTTTCAATAGGCCCTCGAAGACTTCACTGTCCAGATACCTAAGAACCTCTACCTAGTGGGGCAGAAGCACGTGGAGGACCCTCCCCCGACGTGGCTCAAGAAAGGTCTCAGTCCCCAAACACACCACAGGTGCTCTTAGTAAGGTGCTAGCAGGGCAGGGGAGAGACAGGATGAAGGATGCCTAGGGCTCCCCGCCAACCTGTATAAGGGCCTCCCTGATAGCTCAGTTGGTAGAGAATCCGCCGTGTAATGCAGGAGACCCTGGTTTGATTCCGGGGTCAGAAAGATCTGCTGGAGAAGGGATAGGTTACCCACTCAAGTATTCTTGGGCTTCCCCTGTGGCCAGCTGGTAAAGAATCCGCCTGCAATGCAGGAGACCTGGGTTCGATCCCTGGGATGGTAAGATCCCCTGGAGAAGGGAAAGGTTACTATCCACTCTAGGATTCTGGACTAAAGAATTCCTTGGACTGTACAGTCCAAAAGGTCGCAAAGAGTCAGTCACGACTGAGCGACTTTCACACACACCCCCAACCTGTGTGTAGAAACTCTTGCCTATCAGCCCCCCAAGAGACACCATCCAGCTCCGAAAGGCCAGGAGCCTGAGCCAATGATCTTTCTTACTTTAATTGACAGTTGCAAAACAACGTCTTTGACAGACTCGACCCTCCAACTCTTGCCCATGTCTCTTGATGTTGAGACCCCCACCCCCGAGGGTACCCACCTGGCTAAAGGAGTCCAGACAGACCCCATTGTCGAGGAGGAAACGCCGCACTTCCTGGACGAGCTGGGTCTCCCCCAGGGCCACGCGCACGGCCACGCTGCCCTTGGTCTCCTGCGGGAGGGAAAGGGAAGATGTCCTATTGGCTGTCGGGCAAGTGACAGGTCAGCTGTCACACCTCCTAATAGTCCGAGGAGGAGGCATGGACAGAGCAAGACCCTATGGATGCTCCCCAAGGATGCCCGCTCTGACTTGATGGTTCTGGGTTCTACGTCTGTCAGGGTGAATCGAGGACCCCACGTTCACCCTTCCACTTGTACGTAAGGGTCTCATGTCAAGCTCATTCCCGCCTCGGGGCTTCTATACAGACTCAGCTCCTAAGCGGCCTGCTAGCTCTCACTCTGTCCCCCTACTTGGCTGAAGCTTTCTTCAAGTTATCATGCTAATGCATGGCGCCTTGGTTAATGACTTCATCTCCTCCTCTGCTGGAAGGTTCAAGAAGAGCTGGACTGTTTCCCTTTATGGCCCTCCTGCCTTCCTGCCCAGAACCACTCCCCAAGAGCAGGTCCAGAGCGCCCCCTCCCCTGCCCAGAGCAGGGGACACGTCAGATGGGGCGCTCACTCACGTGGTCGAACACTTGACTCTTGTGGCACTGTACTTCTGGGCGATGGCATCGGCCACGGCGTTGGGGCCCATGAACAGCGTGTTCCAGTTGTGAGAGCTGAGGCAGGACAGAGAAGTCAGATGGACAGTGAATGGGGGAAGCTCTTTTCAGATGCAAAGCCTGTAAGAAAGGAGCTCCTGGGCCTGCCTCCCTAAGTCCCCAAAACTGCCTCCTGCTCAGTCTTACCTGGTGTGGGCCAAACCCCCAGGGCCCACAGAGAACAGAGCCACGATGATATTAACACCCTCTCAGGTCCATCAAGCACTCACTCCGCACCAGGGACCAAGTGCTTCGCTTACACTAACTCACTTGGTCCTTACAACACCATGAAAGTGAGGCACCACTGATTCTGATTCTCCCCATCTTACAGATGGGGAAACTAAGGTGCAACAAGTTACGGATGAGGGGTTAAGGTCGCCACGAGGAGCCGGGAGCCCAGGGGGCAGGGAGAGGGGGGATGAGGGCAGGGAAGCCCGGGTCGGAGGAGGGTAGAGACCTGGAGCTGTTGGCTTTGTCCTTGGACTCTTTCTTCTTCTTGTAGGACGATGATCCCAGGGCGTCGGCATCCTCACTGGCCTCCTTCTTGATGGTGGATGGTAACACGTGGAGCATCCTGCCCTGGAGAGGGGAGGAGAGGAAGGAGGTGAGGACAGGCAGGGAGCTAGTGCTTCTACATCCTGCCCGGGGGACGCTGGCCTCTCCACGCGGGGGCTGGACCAGCGCTGAGACTTCTGTCTTAAGATGGGAGCCTTGGACAGAACACCCATGAGGTTAGCACAGGGGTCTGACACCACCTCAAAGAGCATGCTGAGTAGTTTGTAAGTAACATCTGTGGGCTCTCCGCCCGACCCTGTCCCTGTGAGCATGTGGGCTGCATGTGGGCAAGGATCAGGTCTGGCCTGGTACCCAGAGGGGATCAACAGATCATGAACGAATGAATGAATAACAGGAAAGGGAGGCGTGTGTGCCAAGCACGTTACTTGCAAAGAGAAGCTTCTTACATTTATACTGTGGCCATTTCAATGCCTGGTTCAAAACTTTTTCCTTCCTTCCTCCTCCTCCAAGTGGTATTTCTCAAGCTGGGGAGCATGTTCATTTAACCCACAAACACTGTTTAAAGGCCTACTATTTGCGAGGCGCTCCTCTAGGCGCTAAATCAGGGACCAGAACTGAGCAGACCCTGCCCTCGGGGGGACCCTCCCAGCAGCTCAGATCAGGAGGTGGCTTCACGGGTGTCAGGTGTGCGTCCCTAGAAGCTGGGTTGCACGTCTGTGCCTGCATGTGGGCACACACTCACGGCCCCCTCCCCGACCTGGGCCCACCAGCCGTCCACCAGCCCACAGGCTCACCTGGAACACCTGCCCGTCCACCTCTGCATAGGCCTTCACGGCGTGCTCCGGGAACATGAAGGTGACGAAGGCAAAGCCCTTGGGCTTCTTGGTCAGGCTGTCGATGGGGTAATGCAGCTCCGACAGGGGACCTGAGGGCAGGAAGGCCATCAATGTCCTGTGGCCTGGGGCCACGTGTGAGCTCTGGGCAGGAAAATTCTGGGCACTAGTCAGGGGAGGGGTTTTAACCAGCGAGAGCGTGGAGCTGAGGCGGCTGCTGGGCCCAAGAATGACAGTGGCAAGGGGCTGCCGTGAGACCCCCACCTGACAGGTCAGGGTGTCCTTCGTGCATCTATCCCGAGAGCAAAGTGCCTGGGCGGGCTGGGCCCTGCCTCCACCAGCCACTCCCTGTGTGGCCACAGGCCAGCCACCAGCCTTTAGGGGCCTCAGTCTTCTCATCTGTAAAATGGTCTCATGAGTCCTCAGCTCAAAGGGCATCAGGGAGGGTTAAATGCACTAATACGTGTCATATACTAAACAGGGTTGGCTGGTCACACAGGGTCTCAGAAGTGTCTGCTTGGACATTACAATGCTCACGTTAAAGTACACCTCTCCACTGTGAACACTGGGGTGTGGCCACGTCCTCCTTCCCAGATGGACACACGGTCTCCTGATCACTCTCTCTCCTGCACCGGCCC